>OY759225.1:3342606-3540106 GCA_963662175.1 Aradus depressus | reverse complement strand
AGGTAATCAAATAATTTATGAATAAATAAAACAAACTTATTTTTTAAATATTGTCTATTCCACTAAAGATATATATTCATATATAACTACCGGTTTCGGCTTTAGAAGAATAGGCTCAACTTAGAAGTAAATAATTTATGGTTTCCAGATTTACTTTGTGAAGCTCCATTCTAGGAATAGATAATTAAAATACACAATTTCTTTGTCAAACTTCACTATATATTCTCAAATACTCAACTAGTTTCGCCGTGTTATGGCATTATCAAGAGTCACTTATAAACTGACAGAATTGGTTGACAGGGTAGAAGGTACAGTTATGGAGGGGGTTGTTTTAGGTAATGACAATGATTTTTAATTATCTATTGCTAAAAGGTAATCATTTTTGATCATATATTATTTGTTCCATAAAAATAAATATGTTTATTTTCAAAGGTTCCTATTTATAAAACTAGTGATTATTTTAAAGAAAATTTAATGTTACATCTACTTTTTCAGTTTTTATAGATGTTCATGGCTGCCAGATGAATGTTAATGACACGGAAATTGTTTGGTCTATTCTTCAAAATTCTGGATTCACAAAAGCTAAGGGAGTACAAGAAGCCGATGTTATTCTCATTATGACTTGCTCGATTAGAGATAACGCTGAAAAAAAAGTTTGGAATAAACTTGATCATTTAAGAAGCTTAAAAAAAGCTAGATTTAAGAATAGTAATAAGCCTCCTTTAAAAATAGGCATTTTGGGTAAAGTATATTTATTTACTAAATATCATTCTTATATCTTGAGTGTAAAAAGTATTGTAATCATGCAAAACTTTGAGGTCGAGTTTTTAACGGAATTGCACGTTTCTAAGTCTAAATAGTTCAGTAATGTATCTATGTGGTCACGGGGAATAAGTTGTTAAGTCGTAAAATGGGCAAAATGAGTTAAGTGTACTGTAATCATCTCCCAAGCCATCTGCGCACTGTGAAGAAGTTGGGAGCTCAGTACTCTAATACTTTCGGAATTATAAAGATGTGGGTTTCTTGGTATCTCGTAAAATTGTGTATGTTCTCGGTTAAATCAACTTAATCTACTTCTTTGAGGAATCATTCACGAGATAACTGCATTTAACTATTTATTCAACTATTCCAAGTGAAGAGGGTGTTTTCTGTTAAATCAACTTGCTCAACTTTAGAGAGGCATCATTCACGAGTATTTCAAAAAGTATGGTTAATAATTTTTTTATTTTATTTTATATATATATATAATTGGCAGAGGGCGCCGGTAGCTCAGTGTATGCGTGCTTGACTTCTGAGCTCAAGGTTGTGGGTTCGTAGCCCGACCGAGGCCCTTAGTTTATTTTATCTGGGAGGTAAAATAAACTTAAGCACGCCGTCCTTCGGACGGGACGTTAAGCGATGGCCCCGAGCCTGTACGATGTCAGGTACTCGTTAAAGACCCCTGCCCTAGGTGAATAAAAATTTAGGGTAGGCAAAATTTACGACTCCCACAGTAGAGTCGGGCTCATGTTCACCAGAGTGACGATAGAGCGCTCTGGTAGTAGGCGATATGACCTCGTAGTTAAAGCCCGGGCATGAGTCATAAAACCTAACCTAACCTATAATTGGCTAAAATAGTTAGCCATGCGCTGGGGAATCGTGGGATAGTGTTCGCATAAACTAATATATGAGTCGCCCAGTTGCAAAACTCGTTAAATCACATTTTTTTCAATTTTGAGGTTATGGTATCAATGGATTCGTCTTTTCAAGAGCAATCGATTAAATAGCTTTTCTTGGTTCAAAACCCGTTGAAAGTCATTCAAAAATACGGAGAAAGTTGTGAACAGCTGCAAAACCATATGTGATAGTAAGATGTTGTGGGACGAGATTTCTAATAGAAATAAAAGACGTTGTCTTCCCACTGTTTTATTTATACCAGAACCGGTTTTCGACGCAACAGCGTCATCATCAGTGGTTCATCCACCCACACAGCACAGCGGTTGGAAGATAACTGGCCAGTTATCTGTGTGTGGGTGGATGAACCACTGATGATGACGCTGTTGCGTCGAAAACCGGTTCTGGTATAAATAAAACAGTGGGAAGACAACGTCTTTTATTTCTATTAGCTGCAAAACCCGTCATTTATACTTTATCTACACTTGCAAACCCCGTTAAAACATTTCAGGTTCAAAACTCGTCAATTCCTCTCAAGAAAAGATAGCGTCCTATCCTTACAGAAGCAAAAACCGTTAAATATATGTTTTTAGACAATTATTGCAATCATTTTCCGTTTAGACAATTAAATAACAATAACATTTTATTTTTCTTATGTTAAACAACCTGCTGATTAGTGGTTAAATTCCAAAAAAAAAAATAGTATTTTCTTGTAATGCAAAAAAAACTGCCGTCTTAGTAAGAGGAGAGCCTTTTTACAGTTTCGAGGCTGGACAGGCTAAGAGCATTTCCAAGAGAGGAAAAAGTCTGAAAAATAACGAACTGCTAGACATACATAAAGGGGTAATTGTTAACACTAAAATGGCTGACTTTAAGAGACTACTTGCCTTGCATTTTGGGGAGCAATGGAAGGAAAATCCCAAGCTTGATTATTATAGAAGAGTGTTATATGAACAGGACGGAGCTGATTATTCTACTGTGAACGATGAAGACGATTTAGATTTTGAATTTGGCCAAGAGGATGAAGACGAGCTAAGAATTTAACCTGCTAATTTTAATATAATTTTACAATAGGTGTAATGTTTTAACTTTTTTGCATAACGCAGTTTCGTTTATTTTAGAAACTTGTTTATTATTTTAGGCACCTATCTATTTTTAAATAATTTTTACATTAGGGTTTATGACTCATGCCCGGGCTTTAACTACGAGGTCATATCTTCTACTACCAGAGCGCTCTTTCGTCACTCTGGTGGACATGAGCCCGACTCTACTGTGGGAGTCCTAAATTTTGCCTACCCTAAATTTTTTATTCACCTAGGGTAGGGGTCTTTAACGAGTACCTGACATCGTACAGGCTCGGGACCATCGCTTAACGTCCCATGCGAAGGACGGCGTGCTTAAGTTTATTTTACCTCCCAGATAAAATAAACTAAGGGCCTCGGTCGGGTTTCGAACCCACGTTAGCTCAGAAGGCAAGCACGCTAACCACTTTTTACATTAGGTATAATGTTTAACTTTTTAAATACTTGGTTTTTTTTTTGTTGTTGTTTGTTTTAGAATCTAATTTTACTATTTAAAAAAAGTTTAGTAAGATCTATCTATTTCTTGACATAACATTTTTTTATTGAAAAAATGTTATTATTTTTTAATCAACCGTTGCGATTTATTTTAGATCTTGGTTGTATCATGTTACAGCCCTCGTATGATTGTATCACTGTATGATCAGCTTTGAAAGCAATGCTGAACATACAACCATATCAGGGCTGTAACAAGATACAGTCAAGATCTTGAGTACCCCTATTTTTTATTACAAGTTTTGGGACACAATTAAATACTTAACGGGTTTCGCAACTGCATGCGAAAAAAAGATGGCTGGCGATGCAGATGCAAAATCCGTTAAAACCATCTTCCAGATGCAAAACCCGTCATTTAAAACTATAAATTTAAAAAACTGTATTTTCCAGTTATGCCAGATTATACGCATTCAGTAGTCTTGCAGAATTTTTCAAGCTTTAAAAAGCAAAAAAAAAGGTACAGTTCTAGCCCTATTAGTTGGCTTTTGACATGTTTTCCTCGTTTCTGTAAAAAAACAAAATGATCAGATAACGGGTTTTGCAACTGGTCGACTCATATATATATTTTTTTTCCCGTAATCGATAAGCATAATGATATTTATATATTCGCTGTTCATCTTCATAGAAAAACTTTTTTTTTCCCCCAACTGACAGGTTGTATGGCAGAGAGACTGAAAGAGCAGCTGATCGAGAGGGACGGTTGGATCGATCTGGTGGCAGGACCGGACAGCTACAGAGATCTACCTCGACTCCTCGCTCTCACAGACAACAATCAGACGGCTGTCAATGTCCTTCTGTCTCAGGACGAGACCTATGCGGACGTGATCCCAGTTAGGATCAATCAGGACTCCGTCACTGCTTTTGTGTAAGTATATTGTGTTGTAAAACATTTACACACATTAAGATTATTAATATATTATAAAAGAAGAAGAAAAACAAATGAATGAAAAATTAATAGTCTTAAGATTAGTATATGTATTTGTATAAAAACAGCTGCTAAGAGTGAAGTAACTTAATTAGTTAATAAATATATAAATATGGACTAGTCGAATTTTGTTTTAAAATGTGATCAACCAATCAATGGAGTACAAAAGACGACGATCAGCTGTTTTAAATAGTGAGAAACAGTCTAAGGAGAGATGTGGAAGTGGACAGTCTAGAGAGAGAAGTGTTTTTAGGCTTAAGATAGTGAACCATGTAGGAGTAAAAATAACAGTGAAGTAGATGTGCAAAGGTACTTTTGTTTATTTATATGTTTAGATGCCCAAAATAACATTGAATTAAAGATTGGCCACAATATTTAAAAAGAAGAGCGACTAAAAGTAGAAAAAATTAGTTTGTAAGATTTTTATTGTAATTTGATTTTTTATTTGATATAGATATTTTGATTCCTCTTTTGATCTCTTATTCTATGCTATTCATTTCCCTGTGAACCCAGTAAGATAATTTATACCTTTGGATTAGATTGAACATTTTTGCAAAATTTAGAAAAACAATATGGCATCTCTATAGTAAATTGAGAAGAAATTCAAATGAAAAGTTAGTTGATTGAAATTTTTTTAAATATATGATTGAAATTTTTTAAATACTTTCTTCAAAATTGCACGTCTTGAACTTTCGATATTTTTTTAGGGCCCTTTTCGGAAATTGCTGTACAAATTAAAATGTAGTAGAAGACCAGCTATAATTTCTACAGGAAATGTGGTGATATTTATTATTTATTCTTTTTGTTTTAATTATTATTAATTTTGTTTATTTAATTATTATTTATGTATTAATTATCACAATACACATGCTTAGACTAAGATGGTTCAAGAGCGAAGGGGGTCAAGTGTAGCGGTGGGAGAAGACAGCCATTTTTATTTTCCACTAGCGGTGTTTCCCAGCGCTGCCCTGGAAATTTACTCTATTTCAGGTCATTTCGATAATTCGCTTCATGGACACTGCAACCTGCGAAATTATATGAAAAACAGTGGACTTTCCCTGGCGATATCTACGTGTGATTATGTTGTAATCCCAACTCAATTCTAGGAGCACCCCTCTTTAAAAATCTATTATATCACACAACTGGCGATTCTGGTGGTGCGATTGGTGATTACGGATTGAGTATTACTCAAACGTTATTTATTGTTTGTCTTCAATTTTCGTTTTTACGGTTGCGTTGGTCGAAGTTAGTCTAGGACTGACTAAATGTTGGTCTCCAAAATTGTTTTATTAAATTGTTATTAGTCATGTTAAGCCCAAATTCAGACATAAAATTAAACCACTTAAAAAAATAACTAGGAAGTATGTAAATATAATAACAAATAGTGAGTCAAATTAAAAAAACATAAAGAGGTAGTGTGCTAGCTTACTGAGCTCAAGATCACGGGTTCGAAATGAGTTGAACAAATCTTGAACATGCCGTCCTTTTGATTTGACGTTAAGCGATGGTGGGCTGTGCGATGTCAGATACTCATTAAAGACCCCTACCCTAGGTGAATAAACCTAAAAATTCAAGACTCCCACTGTAGAATTTTTGGGTTCGAATTTTCTGTTAGTAGGCGATATGATCTCGTAGTTAGAGCCCGGGCATGGGTCACAATAACTAATGAAAAGACGTATGCATGTACATTACGAACATTTGATAATAAATCTAATATATATAAATTATATCTGTATCATTACATATCTTAAACAATCATGGTCATTTTATAGATATTATTTTCAGTCCAAACATTCTTTTCGTCAGTAATAATTTTAAAAATCTTTTGACTATACAAACTAAATGTGTTAAACTTTTTTATATAGAATAGAATAAAATAATTTTTATTTATCGGCGTCCAATGTCAGAGATTTTTGACGCCGTATACTCGATTAAATCAAGTCAATGAGGTGGGATGTCTTCATTGTGCTTAGGACAGCTTCAATAGATGAGTTGTCTCCGAGCATCTCATGTAGGTCCCTTTTTCGCAAACCCATGGCCTTAATATATTCTCATATCCAGGGCATTCCTCCAGGATGTGGCTCACTGTGAGAGGCCAGGCCCCACACCCGCCACAGCCCGGGGCCATCGCCCTGTTTATGAGGTGGCCATGGGTTAGGCGAGTGTGGCCTACACGGAGCCGCATCAAACATACCCCCTCCTGTCTATTCTGTCTTTCGAAGCTTTTCCATTTGTCGACATTTGCTTTGATGGACCTAAGCTTATTTGTTGGGTCCATGTTGGTCCACAAAGAGGCCCAGCTCTCTTTTATTTTGTGACGTAGGCAGATCTTTAGGTCTGGAATTGTCGTTACCATTCTTCCTTCTCCAGGCAGCGCTGCTGCTTCCCTTGCCATTCTATCCGCTGCATGGTTCCCTCCGATACCCACGTGTGAGGGAATCCAGCAAAAAACCACCTGCTTTTTATCACTTATAAGTGATAAAAAGCATCATAAATGCAATTCCCGAGTATTTTTGTTTTTTATATATATTTTTTAAAATGATTTCACAACTAAAGAATTCGTACATTTAGTGGCTGAGTTAGGAACTATACATATATGTCATTACATCATTACCTTTTTTCTTAATATTAATTACAATTTGGTGTATTGATTAATACACATTTAATCGGTTTTATTATTGTGTAATGATTAGTACGTGAAGGCTATGTTCGCCTTTGCAACCCTTCTCTGCGTGATCTGATGCTACTTGTTTGAATATTTCCTGATGTTGGTGTGTTTCATTGTTGTAGATCGATAATGCGAGGCTGTGACAACATGTGTACCTATTGTATAGTTCCGTTCACCCGGGGTCGTGAAAGGTCTCGTCCAGTACAGTCCATTCTGAGGGAGGTCAGACAGCTCTCAGAGCAGGGTGTTCGTGAAGTTACTCTTCTTGGTAAGTTAAAACTATCAACTTCTATTTATTTGTAGATTTCTTTATAAAATCACGGAAACTGCCATCATATTTCATCAAACGTGCCCATTTCTTATTTTATCTATGTCCGTCATCTAAGGGTCCGTTTGCGCTAAAATTCCGAACCTTCATTCCATTATTAATATATGCTTGCCCAAATAGGTTCAGTTTCGAGGGAAACAGTAAAATAAAAACTACAAATATTTCTGGCTCACGAGAGAGTATACTTGATAGGAACTAGACGTTCCTTCAGAAGCTGGCCTTCAGCGGTGGAGTCGTCCTCATCAGCATCAGACCATCTGAATCCTCATACTGAAGGAACTGGACATACAGCGTCCTAGACGTTCCTTCAGAAGCTGGCCTTCAGCGATGGAGTCGTCCTCATCAGCATCAGACCATCTGAATCCTCATACTAAAGGAACTGGACATACAGCGTCCTAGACGTTCCTTCAGGAGCTGGGCTTCAGCGGTGGAGTCGTCCTCATCAGCATCAGACCATCTGAATCCTCATACTAAAGGAACTGGACATACAGCGTCCTAGACGTTCCTTCAGGAGCTGGGCTTCAGCGGTGGAGTCGTCCTCATCAGCATCAGACCATCTGAATCCTCATACTAAAGGAACTGAACATACAGCGTCCTAGACGTTCCTTCAGAAGCTGGCCCTCAGCGGTAGAGTCGTCCTCATCAGCATCAGACCATCTGAATCCTCATACCAAAGGAACTGGACATACAGCGTCCTAGACGTTCCTTCAGAAGCTGGCCCTCAGCGGTAGAGTCGTCCTCATCAGCATCAGACCATCTGAATCCTCATACTAAAGGAACTGGACATACAGCGTCCTAGCCGTTCCTTCAGAAGCTGGCCTTCAGCGGTAGAGTCGTCCTCATCAGCATCAGACCATCTGAATCCTCATACTAAATTTTTTGTTTTTGTCATTACATCAGCAGTGATTATTGTTTTTGAGTCGAGTCCCTAGTCTGTGACCCCCCCCCCCCCCCCCCTCTCCTTCAACAGATTTTGCTGAAAATTAATAGGGATATTGAATTTACACATGAAATTTTGTGTCAATACATTCATTACAGCGGTAGTTATTAGAGATTTTTTGTTATGCCTCCTCCCTTATCCCCCCTTCGAGGATTTCGGAAATATTCATTGCAAGGTTGAAATTCCCTTTGGACTATACGCTACGCATTCGGCAAGGCGTCTGACACGACAGTCCCATGAATTTTTTATTTATAAAAATAATTTTTTTTGTATTAAATAGTCATAAATAATATTTCATAAAACATTTTTAGATACAAAATTATAATTATTCTATTATTGTTTGATTTAAGGTCAGAATGTGAACAGTTACCGCGACACGTCCCAAGGTGTTGGCCGCAAGGAGGAAGGGAGACTTGCGGATGGCTTTAGGACCGTCTATAAGCCGAAGAAAGGTGGTCTCCGATTTGCCCACCTCTTGGATCAAGTTGCCCGAGTTGACCCACAGATGAGGATCCGGTTTACCTCTCCTCACCCCAAGGACTTCCCAGATGAGGTATTTTAGCGGCGTTTTACAAGAAGTCGACTATTGCGCTCCCTCGGTCTTCCATAGTTTCATTAAACACGATTTGGGGTGACCTGAGTCTTACAGGGTGTCCATTCAGAGTCAACCAGTTGGTTTAATTCATGTTTTATATCTTACATTTTCTTTTTTTCCAAATTTTATCTCTATGATATCTCAAGGTTTTAAGCGAGGGAGAGGGAACCGGTAGCTCAGAGTTAGCATGCTTGCCTACTCTGCTCAAGATCACAGGTTCGCAATTCAGTGAGGTAAAAAAAACTTCGCGATGGTCCCTACTACTCGGTAATACGATGAGTGCCGCCTTCACCAATGTATCTGAAGGTTAGCAAGGAGGAGGGGGGGGGGGGTCCTTCCAAACATTGAGCATGGCGTCCTTCGTCTGTGACATTAAACGATGCTCCCGAGCTTGTGTAATGTCAGTTGCTCATTAAATACCCCTATCCTAACTAAACTTGGCTAAGAGTCGAGCTCATGTTCACCAGAGCAACGAAAACATCTCTGGTAGTAGGCGATTTGACCGTTAAAGCATGGGCTTAAGTCACAAAAAGAACAAGAAAATAAACATTTCTTCTGTTTCTTTCTTTTCATGATTTTAGGATAATATTTTTTTCTCTCATCTCTTGGAATCTCGTGGCTCACCGATTAATCATCCTTTTTTCTGTTAAAAAAAAAAAAAAAAAAAGACAGAAAAGTGTTACCTTTATATATATGACATTATAAACTTTTTCGCTATGTAATTATTCTTTAAATTGTCTTTTTGGGTTAGATTTGATTTATTTCCGTAGTGTGTTTTTTTGTTATCTTATTTTATTTATAAGATTTTTAGTTTCGGCCCTATGGGGCCCTCAAACATTCAATTTTTTGAAGGAATTCTCGTCGCTTATAAATAAAACGATGTTGATCAACGTTGCAAATTGTTTCTGCTCGAAGTTCTCGTAATAATGGGATCATGAAATAAAAAGGGTAGACATCAATATTTAATAACAATAATATTTTATTTCCGTTAAACCGTAACATAGGATACATAATAAGAATTAATACATTAAGATAGCTTATAATTTAGATACATAAACAGATATTAACTTTTAGAGTCTGACATGCATGTGATTACTATTAAAAAATAAAATGAAATAAATAAATACTAGAAAATATTAGTACAAAAATAATAATATTAATAAATACAGGAGATACAATTTTTAATTTAATTCAAATTAAGGTAATAATTTCTTATAATGTATTTTTCATGACATTTCGGGACCTTCTTACGTCCCTTCATCACGTCACAATGTGCGAAATATAGAAAATATAAAGAAAACAAAATATCAATAAAAATATATATTTAAAAAATGAATTAAAGAACAGTAAATCAATAAAATATAAAAATAAAAAATAAAATAATAATAAAAATACATATAAGAATATACCAAGAGAAATTCTCTGTCTGTATGTTGGATCGACCCATCGAGGCCGATACTAAATCTAAATAGATCCTAGTTTTTTTACTTGGTTAGTTATTGTTTTGTGTACAATTTGTTTTAAATGTTGACAGGTGCTAAATGTGTTGTCCCAACGGCCTAATGTGAGTCTGAATCTTCACCTGCCTGCACAAAGTGGGAGCTCTGATGTGTTGGACAGGATGAGACGAGGGTAGGTCATTCAAGAAGCATTACTCCATAGTGGGGATGGGTGAGAGTCGATAGTACTATCAATATATCGATATCCAATGACTATCGATATTATCTAAATATATTAATTTTCCTTCATTACAGGGGATACGTTTTGATAAAATAAAATAAAAACGTAAAAAAGATATAAAAAAGAAATTAATAAATGAAGTTTCTCGAAATGTTCATATATATTTTTAAAAAAGTTGCGTAACTTTAAACCCATGATAATCAACTTTGATCGGAAACAGATTGTTTTCCTATAAGTATTTGAATATTCTGAATGAACGTTTGCCACTTGTGAACACAAAACCAATCCAACTCCTAGTATAGAGGGCTAAAGCAGAAAGATACCTCTATTATGATTCTATGACGAACCTTCTTCCAAGAAACTCCTTCTTATGATTTTTCTTCTTTCCAGTTTCCTTTCTGTTTAACTCATATTTCTCAGTTCGAGTTAGTATGTCGCCAAAATTGGACGTATGCTAGTTTTTAATCGAACAGGATGATGGGAAATGTGCTAAATGTACTTTGTGCAAAGTTTTGATTATCCCCCTTTCATCCTCCATAACATGGAATAATTTTAATTAGGTAGATGTACATAAAAAAATAAATATAAAATAATCATATTATAATTGAGCTGAGTTTACGAAGCTCTTTCTTCGGCGACTCAGGTATTTCGTTGTACTCGTACTCCTAAACCCCTTTACCGATCACATTGAAATGTGCCACGATGGTAGTGGACACGGTGACGATGGTTTACTACTAATAATTCTCGCGCAAAATAGAATTTTTTTATTTCAAATGTTAAAATCCGGGCGAAAAAAAAAAAAAACTACGGTTCCATCCAGTGATCACAAACCGGTTCATATGCCCCATTTCAAATGCACTACTTGTATGTTAACCGACCACATTAACAGTATGATTCAATAAATTTAGACTGACTCAGCTCAGTTTTTGCAAACAGCAGAATGTATTGCACACCTAGTATAGTATTGGAGTTGGAAAGTATTTAATATGAAAAGCGACAACTTACTGATACTATCGGTAGTTTTCCACCGATAGTATCGGACTATCGATAGTGGCCAACTATCGACTATCGCCCATCTTTACTGATTAGATGTTTCTGTAGTTGTGACCCACTCCCCTAGATATGCCTAAAATTGAACTATATTCTATTTTTTGTTTTTGTAAAAATATCCTTACTTTTTCCAGATACACTCGTGAATCATATCTGAATCTGGTAGATCATGTGCGGGAGACGTTACCCGGAGTGGCACTGTCCTCCGACTTCATCTGTGGCTTCTGCGGCGAGACTGACTCCGAGTTCGAAGAGACCCTGTCCCTTATGAAGACTGTCAAGTACAACATGGCTTATCTCTTTGCCTACAGTATGAGAGAGGTGAGATACTCGTATTCGTAATTTTTCTATGATGCATTAGTGTAAAAAGCCCTCAAAGGGAAAAGGGAACCAGAGAAACGGCTCGACTGAAATACTCTAATAACTGCCGATGTAATGAATGTATAAACGCAAAATTTATTTTGAGGATTCAGAAGCCACTATGTAAGTCGAATATTAAGTTTTAGCCCAAACGGTCGATTGGCTTTGGAGGGAGAGCGGAAACATTGGGCAAGTACATAGCCGATGATTCATCGATGATTTTTCTCTTACTTTTGCTGTTTTTCATATGCTAATTTTTTTTTTTTCTTCCTTTGAAAATTCCTTTTTGTTATTACTGTGACAACTATTTTTGTTTCTTGTATATTTTTATTTTTATTTTAGAAAACAGCAGCATACAGACGTTACAAGGACGACGTACCAGATGGAATTAAAAGAGAAAGACTTCAAGCAATGGTAGAAGTATTTCGACAAGAGGCTGAAAAATTAAATAAGAAATACATAGGTCAGACTCAAACCATCCTAGTAGAAGGTGTAAGTATTTGTATATCTTGTATGTTATTGTATCCGAATACATTTCTGCGATCTGTATCGATATAGTGGAAAGCTAATAAAATAAATGAAAACAAAGAGTTTATTTAACTTCTGCATTGTCTAATTTCACAAAAATATATGCATAAAGGATTCGGCTAAAGTATCATCAGTACAGTGTTACTTTTCAGTTCCCGAAACTGTACATAATACATACATATTTCTGTGAAATTGGAAAATATAAAAATTAAACAAATTATTTGTTTTTATTCATTTCATTATTATTGCTCATTCTCTTAGACATTTTTATTTTTATTATTAATGTACTTTTCAATATTATTTAGGAAAGCAAACGATCGAAAAGTGATTACTTTGGAAGAAACGATGGGAACATTAAAGTTATTTTTCCTTCAGGAATGATCCCAGAACGTCCAGATTGTAATTCAAAAAAGTTAATAAAATTCGGAGATTATATTTCGGTTAAGGTATTACTGTTTTTTTTTTTGTTTTTTTCATGTTTCTTTATACTTTGAAAACTTTTTGTTATTAGGTAATATGTGTTTTATTATTTAAAAAAATATATATAGTCCTTTGAAATTGTCAATGTTTGGGAAGCTGTAGCGCGTTCACAATTCATTCTACAAATAAATTGTGGGAATGCAAATTTTAGAGAATTTAATCCTCTTTAAAGTATTAAATGGTAATAGAGTCGCTAAAGTTGAGCGTTTCTGAGGTATTTCGAAAAAAACTGAAAAAGTCGTAAAATTTCGTGGTTTTTCGGTTGTCAAAAGTTGTCCCGAGGTCGGTTTTGTTAGCAAATTCGGTTTTTTCCATCTTGGTACCAATATACACAAATCAAAAAAAAAAAATCTTATGCCGCACCTTTTGTAAGGTACAATAATATATCTACGGACTGGACTAATAGTGGGTGCTGAGGTCAAGCAAGAATGTGGCTGGTTTGATGTCACCAGCTAAACGAAATATAGGGGAAGTTATATTAATTTTGGGGGGTCATTGTGGCCGTGCGGGCTAAAGCGTAGGTCTCACCATGGTTTGCGGGTTCGAATCCCGTCCGGCAGTGAGTTTCATTTCGTAGATAGAACTCCTTCCCGGAGCCATGGATGTCGTAAATAACTAGATAACACATTGACATGGCTATTAATATGCACCATACATAAAGACAAAAATATATATGTATATATATTAATTTTGTATATGAATTCAGATCTCTCGAAATATGCCAAAAGGAAGGGGGGACTCCCATTATGGGGATGTAATGCAATCAGTTGAGGGGACCCCCATTATGGGGATGTTATGCAATCAGTTGAGGGGACCCCCATTATGGGGATGTAATGCAATCAGTTGAGGGGACCCCCATTATGGGGATGTAATGCAATCAGTTGAGGGGACCCCCATTATGGGGATGTAATGCAATCAGTTGAGGGGACCCCCATTATGGGGATGTAATGCAATCAGTTGAGGGGACCCCCATTATGGGGATGTAATGCAATCAGTTGAGGGGACCCCCATTATGGGGATGTAATGCAATCAGTTGAATTTCCACTGGAATTTCATGCTATCGGAATCCCTGAATCAAAAGTGGTAAAAGAAATTACATTTTTATGTATGTCTGTGCATCTGTGGACAAGATAACTTAGAATATTAGAATGAATATATCGACGGGAAATTTTGCATGTGAATTCTTACCCCCCAAAGTATTTGATTTTGAAACAGGTACCCCCCATTTTTTTAGATGATTATAGTTTTGCGGTACAATGTACATTTGCTATTTTTGTGTATGGAAGTACACCCTTTTATATTTACAATCGTTAACTTTAAGAAAAATATTTTTTTATATTAAAAATAATTGGGAACAACAAAAATAAACTCACAATTTACTAACATACAAATAACTGTCATTTTATTAATTTGCCAGCATATAGGGGTTATTATTATAATTTACCATAAAAATTATATAAACAACACAGTTTGAGGGTTATTATTTATAACTAACATCTACTGATGGTTGTTAGTGAGAGAGGTAGCGGTTATGATGTTTTGATTTGTTCCCAGATCCCCCCCGCGGCGCTCAACGCAAATAAACAATTTGATGTGAATCAGATGGATATTTTCAATCCGAAAATTGACTCGTATTACCGAGATTCTATTGTAATTAACATAATTTATCTTTCCTGCGGGCAGTACTTGAAGTTAGTTTGCGGTTCACGAAACGTTATTTCATTCTAGAGATGTTTTCGCCAGAGATCTTGTGGAAGTTCATTGTAAATACTACTGAATAAAACACTTAGAACAAGTCAAAAAATTCCACTATATTTATATAAAATACACAATATATTTCGCTGGTTAGAGCATTGTCAAGTGTATAGGATACAGACTTATATATACACTTGACAATTGTGTATTTCATATACATATAGTGGAATTTTTTGACTTGTACCAAGTGTTTTTATTCTGTGGTGTTATTTCATTCTGTTCTTCAATGTATATGTCTCCTTCCTTCAATTAACAATACGACCTCACCAACAACCATTACATGTTGCTCTATAAAGCTAATTCATGAATATAATTCTCATTTTATTTATTATTTGTTTTTTTAGATACAAGAGTCAAATTCGCAGGTTCTTAAAGGAATACCTCTTCATCACACCGCCTTGTTCTCGTGAAAAACATTTTGCTTTGTAAATATGTTTTATAGTAAAATACAGTAACAGTAAAACTTTGTTTTCTTTCCTTTCAAAGTGACCAATTTTCTCTGCATGACAACGCCAGGCCTCAAGATTGCTAGAGTCGTAAAGCAGTACTTGGAGGATGTAGGTATTAATGTTATTGATTGGCCTGCTCGTTCTCCAGACATGAACCCAATAGAACATCTAAAGAGGCATGTCAGGAACCGCCTGCAGCCTCCAAATACTGTGCAACAGCTTCGCATTGCGTTACAAAAAGAATGGTATGCTATTCCACAAAGAACCATCCAAAATCTGATTTCTTCCATGCCTCAGCGAGTTATGGCTCTTAAGAGGGCGCGAGGAGGAAATATTCGCTACTAAATTGCAATTAAGACATGAGAAGAACTTTATTTTTACTAAGTTGCAAAACCAGTATTTTACATTTATAATTATTATTTCTTTATTTCTATTAGGTACATATAATTTGTATTTTTTGACAAAATATACATCATAACTATGTTGTCTTATTGTAATACTAAGAAAAAATGTATTGTATGTATTGGTAAAATAAATATTTTTTATTACTGTAAAATCGTGAGTGTCTCAGTTTTTTTGTGGCGAGTATATATATATATATATATATAACCCTTATATATTGTAAGGGTGGTTTTACTACAGCACGTTAACTTTTAAGTTTAAAGTCCAAGATTTCGGGCGCCATTTGTAACGGTGGTTTTTACTCGCTTACATTTTTAATTAATTAAAATAATTGATAATTGGTATAAAAATAAAATAGAAGATAAGACGTACATATAAATTTTGGCTGATATATTTTTATGTTTAGGTAAACATATTTTTTATTTAATTTAAAACGGGTTAGTCACATTTACACACATAAAATTACCCCAGTATTATATAGGCCTACAAGCTGTATTGATGAACGATGTATTCATGTTGTATCATTTAGGGGATGGGATGACTCATATTCCACTTCAGATGTTTTCTTTTCGCTGATTTTTCTTTATGAGCAGTAACTTCAACAATGGTCATAGGTGACTTCTGCACTCGTTGCTTCTTGGTGTCTACCTTCGGATCTTCATGATGCTGAAACACCTACTTGTTCCGGCTATAAGCCCCAAGACAAGGCTAATCACTTCACTGCATAATTTCTACCTCTCTATCTACAGACACCCTCGCACATACACCACTCTGAACCACCGACATAAACAGACAGACACAGTACACCTCGATGGGACGACTCTAGGTATCCATTTTGGCTTAACTCTTATTGCCCATTGGCTAAAATTATCACAGCCATACAATCTATTCTTTTTTATATTAACTATTTATTTTACTATATCTACTAAAGTATCAATAGAATCGAATGACATTATTAAACTTAAAAATACAACTCGATCATTGCAAAAATCGATTTGATAGCCGTATATAACCTCCGAGATATCCAGTCTCAGCGTAACAATATTATTTCGTTTATATATTTTTTTTCTATTTTATATGTAGAGGTCAATATGGATCGCTACTATATATATATATATATATATACCTGATGTAAGCTAAATCCTATATATGTACATAATAAAGCTTGGAACGTTACACTACTAATGGACAAGTCAACATACTGTCTTTTTTAGGAGAGTTATTATAGATGGATATATTGGGAGGGTTGGTGTTTACACCTAGGGACCTAAGCTTCCAATGTTCTTATCCCTTCCCTGATAGCCCTACTGTCGGAGTCCTAAATGTTTTTTTTTTTTTTTTTTTTTTGTTTGGCTTTATGTACGGTGCATATTAGCCATGTCAATGTGTTCTATATAATTATTTAAGACATCCATGGCCCCGGGAGGGAGTTCTATCTACGAAATAAAACTCACTCCCGGACGGGATTCGAACCCGCAAACCATGGTGAGACCATGCGACCAAAGCCCTACGCTCTAGCCCGCACGGCCACCATGGCCCCCATGTCCTAAATGTTGCCTACCCTAGTTTTAATTACCTAAGATAGAGGTCATTAACGTGTAACGTAACAGTATAGGAACATATAACTCTTAAAATAGCCAGATGATCTATCGCTGTAGTTGCACAGCTTACATTGTAGAGGTTGTCTTCCTGTCTCATCAAATGACCAGATGATTTACAACTGTATCTGTGTAACTTACATTGGAAAGATTTCTCTCTTGTACGTATGTTAATATATGCATCTTCAAACTCCTAGATTGTCTACAATTATACGTGCACAACTTACATTGAAAAGGTTTCTCTCCCTTATGTATCAACATATGCCTCTTCAAATTGCCAGATTGGCTACAACTATATTTGCACAAGCTACATTGGAAAGGTTCTCCCCTGTATGTGTTAACATATGCAACTTCAAATTGCCTGCTTCTCTACAATTGTATGCACATAATTTACATTGGAAAGGTTTCTCTCTTCTTGTATGTTTTAACATATGCGTTTTCAATTTGGAAGATGTTCTACAATTGTAGTTGTGCATCTTACACTGAAAAGGTTTCTCTCCGGTGTGTGTTAACAAACAGTGGGTCAAAAAAGTATTGACACACCTTATATTTGCTAGAAAACAATGTAATAAACTTGAACTACTTTTCTGAAAACAATTTTATTGCGTAATAAATCAATATAGATTCCAAAAGATGAACAAAAAAAACTTAAACAAAAATAACTCTATTAAATCAAACGTAAAAACAATTTTTCTAATGGCAAAAAAATATTGGCACAGCTGTTATTTATGAAAACAAATTGTTTGATTATAAAAATATTAATTATAAAAATAACTTTAATACTTTGTCATCATTCCTTGAGCATCAATTATTGCCTGTAGTCTTCTTTACATCGAAGAAACTAGATTCTCAGTTATCTCTGGGCCGATTTTCTCCCACTCCTCAATCAACACACCTTTCAACACATTTTTCGATGAAATTTGGTTTATTCAGCACAGAACCAGTCTCTTTGAACTTTTTTATTATGTTCCTAACAGTACTCCAACTGATCCCCAATTTAACCCCTATTTTGCGGTAGCTGAGTCCTTTGCGATAAAATTTAACCACTTGGTTACGAAATAGCACACAGTGTTCTCCAGTTTTCCCCATTTTAAACACCCGATCAGGCGAGAAACCATACGAAGACTGACCAAACCGATATTGTTTACAAATACTTTAAAAATATAGGATTAAAGGTTCCTAGGCAATGTTTTTTTTATTTGCTCGTAAACAAATTACAACTGTGCCAATACTTTTTTGACCCCCAATTTTCAAGTTTATTTTTTTCCTTCACTTCAACTTTTACAATCTCAGATTTGTTTGCCTCTAACAATGTTTTTTTAATGTTTATTAAAAAGTAAAACACACAAGCGAACGATAAGTTGAGCGTTTTGAGAATTAAGGAAAAAAAGTAGAGTGTGCCAATACTTTTTTGACCCACAGTATGACTCTTCAAATAGCCAGATGCTCTACAACTATAGTTGCACAGTTTACATTTGAAAGGTTTCTCTCCTGTATGTCTCAACGTATGCCTCAGCAAACTGCTAGAATCTCTACAACTGTACCAGCAAAATTTACATTGCAGAGGTTTCTCAGCTGTATGACTCAACCTATGTCTCAGCAAACTGCTAGACAGTCTACTACTGTACGTGCACAATTTACATTGGAAAGGTGTCTCTGGTGAATGTGTCAATATACGTTTCAGCAGACTGTTAGATTCTCTACATAGTAACGGTTTTTGTACAGTTCTCAACAAAGAAGTTGCGCTATTTTCCTTCGATGTCGAAGCTATGTCCAGCTGTGGAGGAACGACTCTTATATGCCGCCAAACAATGTGCTTCCTAAGTCTGCCTAGGTTGGCTGACATATGTCCACAGTGAAAACACATCATCCGCAAGAAGCCTTGTGGATCACCTAAAACAGATGATAGTTTTTATCTATAAATATGCAATAGCTAGGAAGAAGTTTTTACAGGAAATAGGATCAGAAATAGCTTTAGTTGAAAGGACAAAAGACTTATCAGTCATCATTTATCAAAAGCTCGGATGCTTCTTTGACTTCGTTCTTCTTTAATCGGGATATTGTGTTCTATAAAATCTGAAAAAAAAAAAAAATTAAATATAAGTCCTGGCTTTGAATTAGAATACAATTCGCTGACCTCAAACAGAATTTTCTTCAACTTCTAAATTTATACTAAAACTATACACTGATGTATATACCTTAATGTAATTCTATTTAGCCGGTCTTTTCATATTGCGAGGGTTCCGTAAAATGCGTTTCATGTAGTGTCATGTCAGAGCCATCTGTTGCTGTTGAACTACTGAAAACCATACATTCTCCACAGTTTTCTTTAAGTGCTCGTCTTACTCTGCATTCCTCCTTGTAAATATCTTTGAAGAGCTGCTCTAAAGGCTCATTTTAAATGTTCACTATTTATTATAAATACTGTGCCAAAACGTAATATTATTTTTCTCCGTTCCGGTGAAACCTTATTAAAAATAAACAATGAAAATTATCAAAATATTCTTACAATTATTAGTTCCGGTAATTTACCATTAAAATAAATTTCCCCGATGATATTTTCATTGGCATAACTTAGAATTTATCTCCAACAGATAAACCCATTAAGTGAACGTACATACATTAATATGAAAGCCAACTCAAAATATATAATTTTCAAGACACGTCAAAAAGTTGCTCTTCTGTGTAGGGATCTATCGATACAAGTGAAGTATCGATACTTTTATCAGATACAAGTACTTCAGATATCGATACTTTGCTTTCGATACTAAGTAAGTATCGAATAAATATTACTTGTATCGATTCAAAGTACTCAAATTTCAACAATTAAAAAAAATTATATTAATTTTTCAATTCATCAAAATTGTTCACCGTTTAATTTCTTACAAATTTCGTTTATTAGTTGTTGCAATAAAATACTGAACTCAAATTACGGTCCACGGACAAATGATATATATATATATATATATATATCGATGGTAATACCGTAATCTGCGTGATGCGTCCTTATTTCTTACCTTTTTTACATTAAATGGTTTATCGTTTAGGAAGGTATACGGGTGTTTGATTTTGAACAGATGATGAACGTGATTACGATTTCAGCATTTTATTTTATTTTCTTTCACATTTCATTTTGTCAATTACAAATTATAATGCCTCGTCCGGCGACTGTGTGATTTATTACACTAAGAACGTTTCGCTCTCAGCGATTTGCAAAAAGTGTTTTAAAAAAGTGAAATATTGTGGGAATACGAATAGTCTCCAGTAATTTTATATCCTTAGTAAAAATAAATTGTATGTTTATTCTATAAGGCTTTTTATTATTTTCAGTATGTTTTTAATAATATAATTTTATGTTATTCGATTTATTTGTTTCTTATGCCCACTCCAATTTTCAAATTTTTTTGTGTTTTTTATTATTATTATATAAGTAAATATATTCTAAGTTGAGGACCTGACGATGGTGTAAGGCCGAAACCGGTAGTTATATATATTTATATCTTTAGTGGAATAGACAATATTTCAAAAATAAGTTTGTTTTATTTATTAAGTAAATATATATTATATATGGTTTAAAATTAAAGTATTCGATTGAATCGATACGAATTTTATTAATATCCATATAGAATCATACAAAAAAAAAAATTAATTATAATGAACTACTCGATTCTTTCGAATAGATATCGATACTTTTTATTCGATACGTGAGTAGCATCGATAGTAGTATTCGATACTACTCATGATTAAAAGTATCGATACTTTGTGGTATCGATTGACCCTACTTCTGTGCCCGCCCAAACATACATACAAATATACGAACATTACTATGAAAATAGCAACCTAAATGTATTCATCATATTGAAAATATAGAACAGGTTTGTTTCGGAAAATGTATCATTTAGGGTAACGACGTGTTGTGTGAGAATTGTAAGGTAAAGAAGAACATTAGGTTATATAAAATGTATCTGGTAAATACAGAGTGTCGTTATATAATATATACTTACTTTTAAATATTAAATGGTGACTGAAGATGGTACGAAATATAAACGAGGGGTGATCAAAAAGTTCCAGGCTGATTATTTAAGATTTATTTTAAAAATGTACAAGTTATTGGACATTGTCCCCTTCAAATTACTCCCCTTGGGATGCTATACATTTTTCCCACCGCCGTTTCCACTACTGGAAGGACCCTGAGAACTCATCTTCTGGAATGCTGTTCAGCTCCTACGTTCTCTGGCAACATGATCGTCGTCAGTCGAAGTTGAAGGGCGTCCTGAACGAGGATAGTCTTCTGATGACGTTCGAACTTTTTTGAACCTCTTGTATCACTCATGACACCGTGATCGACTCAGACATTCATCCCCAAAAGCCTCTTGCAGCATCTGTAAAGTGAAGTTTTACTAAACTTGACACAAATGCGTAGTTTTTCTTTTTGATTCATTTGACAAATGATCACAAAATAGCCAAACTAGTTTCACAAAAACGTTAATTACGCCACAACAAAGTAGGTTGTAGAGAATCTACAAAAACAACTGAGCTCAGGAAGAGTAACAACTAATGCTGCCAACCGAACCGCTCTCCGACGCTCCATGGCGCGCAATCCAAAAAGTCCTGGAACTTTTTGACCAGCCGTCATATTTTTTCAAACAGAGAATATTTTAAAAATCGTACGTTTTTCTTTAATTTTTATAGTTGAGCCACAACAACTCCAAAATCTATGAAAACATCTTTCAGACAGATATTGAAGACTATCAAATATTGGCAGCTTTACCAGAGATTACCAACTATTCAAATAGACGCAGACAGACTTAAGTAAAACTGTAGCTGCACAACTTACATCGGAACGGTGTTTTTGTGGTTCTACACAAAGAGGTTGCATGGGTCAACATGCATGAGTCAACATATGCCTCTTCAAACTACTAGACTGTGTACAACAGTAGCTGCACAGCTTACATTGGAAAGGTTTCCCTCCTGAATGAGTCAACATATGCGTTTTCAAATTGCCAGAATATATACCACTGTAGCTGCACAGCTTACATTGGAAAGGTTTCCCTCCTGAATGAGTCAACATATGCGTTTTCAAATTGCCAGACTGTATACTACTGTAGCTGCACAGCTTACATTGGAAAGGTTTCCCTCCTGTATGAGTCAACATATGCGTCTTCAAACTACCAGACTGTGTACAACAGTAGCTGCACAGCTTACATTTGAAAGGTTTCTCTCCTGTATGAGTCAACATATGCGTCTTCAAATTGCCAGAATATATACTACTGTAGCTGCACAGCTTACATTGGAAAGGTTTCTCTCCTGTATGAGTCAACATGTGCGTCTTCAATTTGGCTGACTGTATACAACTGTAGCTGCAAAGCTTACATTGGAAAGGTTTCCCTCCTGTATGAGTCAACATATGCTTCTTCAAACTGCCAGAATATATACTACTGTAGCTGCACAGCTTACATTGGAAAGGTTTCTCTCCTGTATGAGTCAACATATGCGTCTTCAAATTGCCAGACTGTATACTACTATACCTGCACAGCTTACATTGGAAAGGTTTCCCTCCTGTATGAGTCAACATATGCTTCTTCAAACTGCCAGAATATATACTACTGTAGCTGCACAGCTTACATTGGAAAGGTTTCTCTCCTGTATGAGTCAACATATGCGTCTTCAAACTGCCAGAATAAAAACTACTGTAGATGCAGAGTTTACATTGGAAAGGTTTCTCTCCTGTGTGAGTAAACATATGCGTCTTCAAATTGCCAGACTGTATACTACTGTAGCTGCACAGCTTACATTGGAAAGGTTTCTCTCCTGTATGAGTCAACATATGCGTCTTCAAACTGCCAGAATATATACTACTGTAGCTGCACAGCTTACATTGGAAAGGTTTCTCTTCTGTATGAGTCAACATATGCCTCTTGAAACTGGTTGAGTGTATACAACTGTAGTTGCACAGCTTACATTGAAACGGTTTTTGTACATTTGTCGTCCAAGAAGTTGCGGTATCGTCCTCTGATGACAAATCTATGTCCAGCTGTGGAGGGACGGCTCTTATATGCCGCCAAACTATGTGCTTCCTAAGTCTGCCTAGGTTGACTGACATATGACCACAGTGAAAACACGCCATCCACTTTGAGCCAACAGTATCACCTAAAATAGAAGATATATATATATATATATATGTTGTATATATGTGTATAGATGTTTTCTATAGTCTAGAGCAGGGGTCGGCCGCAAACCAAAATAAAAGAAGCAAAATAAGAAAAAAGATAATATTTCTGTTCGCTATAAATGTATCATGTAGCGTAACGACGACGTTGTGTGAGCATTATAAGGTAAAGAAAATGTGGTAAAGACTGCCTAGGCTGACTGACATATGACCACAGTGAAAAAACGCCCTCCAAGATGATTGCTACAGTTTAGCGCAGGGGTCGGCAACGTTTTTGTACGTTGTCATGTACAAAAAGTAAACAAGAAGAGAAGCGCCAAATTATTGAAATTGTTATGGGTTCAAGAAATTAGGAATTATTTTTGTAATTATAAATATAAAAATAGCATTAGTTTCGTATTTATTAAAAGTGAGAAAGGAAAAAAGATAAAAGATGGTCGAGCCAGACAGTGTAGAGAGAGACATGAGACTAGACTAGACACATCATAGTGTAGATTGAGTCATGAGTGAAGTGACATCACAGTGGAAATAGAAATAAGGTGTTTAGAGAGTCACCGTACTGACTCAGCATTTTTATGGAATAGCCATCAAATTTATGATGTGTTTCAAGTGTCGACTTGATTATATGATAACATTATAATTATACAGGGCCAAAGATAAATGGCCACAGAGAAAAGGCAGAGTATATTCAAGAAATAGTAGTGGAAAATTTGTCTATAATAGATTTTTTTTTATTTTTGAAACTTATTTTGTTTTCTTTATAATGTAGATGTTTGCTAGCGACTGTAGAATTCAAAATTCTGGGGGTATTGAGGGTCAGTCAATGAAGAAAACACTATTCAAATGCCAACGTTTCGATATATTTCTTATCATCATCAGGGCCTAACAAACATGGGGGTATCAAGATTAGAAAAATATAATGGGTGATCGATTAAAATTATATATAGGTACATAAATATACATTCACTCATACAACTCCACATAAATACATATATACATCCTAATACATTCACATACATATACACATTGATGAACAACAAGGAAACTTACTATGAATATAGATGGTTGAGGAGAAGGCATGAAGACTGTGAGGTCTTACGTTCAACTAAGGGTACAGAAGGGTCGAGGGTAACAGATAATAAATCCGGGGAAAACCCCAGTTAACGGCACTTAAATTTGAAGAGAACTACTTACTGGCTAACAGATATTTTACTATGTTGAGAAAAAAAAATCAAAACTCATAATTATATAAATAGTAACATAATTTAACTTATTAATTAAATGAAGAATTTTAGACAGAAGTGACACTAACCAAAAATGAAATAATACATAATAAAGAATAAATAGACACACAATGAAATTAATCTAAATTTTAAATATTAAATATAATTGGAGACAGAACTATGGATTCAGCAGTTTTGAAGCAAATTGGCATAAATGTTGCTCAGGTTATTGGTATCAGTGCGAAAATTGACAGTATTTGAGGTTTTGGCAATATACACCATTTCCAGTGTCAGCCTTTTATAGTAATTGATTTCTCTGTCGAGAATTTTTATAATGTACGTTAAGTGTAATAAACCCGATATCCTGTTCTCAAGTATATTATATTAATTTTCCATAACAATAAATACAACGAAATCATGAATATTATAAATAATAAAAATTTCTTTGAATTTAACAAATTGCAAATTATAAAAATTTGCTTGCCCTGTAACTTCCTAAGGAGGAGGAATGTGGTCTTAGGGACTTCTCAATAGCTAACAATAAGCCCATCAAGTTTGGGTTCGTTTGATTTGTCTGTCACTCCTTCGGTTATAATATAATATATTATATTGTGACCAGGAGGGTCTGTTGATGAAGGAGGGATGTGGTCATAGGGACTTCTCAATAGCAAACAATAAGCCCATCAAGTTTGGATTCGTTTGATTTGTCTGTCACTCCTTCGGTTATAATATAATATATTATATTGTGACCAGGAGGGTCTGTTGATGAAGGAGGGATGTGGTCATAGGGACTTCTCAATAGCAAACAATAAGCCCATCAAGTTTGGGTTCGTTTGATTTGTCTGTCACTCCTTCGGTTATAATATAATATATTATATTGTGACCAGGAGGGTCTGATGATGGAGGAGGGATGTGGTCATAGGGACTTCTCAATAGCAAACAATAAGCCCATCAAGTTTGGGTTCCTTTGATTTGTCTGTCACTCCTTCGGTTATAATATAATATATTATATTGTGACCAGGAGGGTCTGATGATGGAGGAGGGATGTGGTCATAGGGACTTCTCAATAGCAAACAATAAGCCCATCAAGTTTGGGTTCGTTTGATTTGTCTGTCACTCCTTCGGTTATAATATAATATATTATATTGTGACCAGGAGGGTCTGTTGATGAAGGAGGGATGTGGTCATAGGGACTTCTCAATAGCAAACAATAAGCCCATCAAGTTTGGATTCGTTTGATTTGTCTGTCACTCCTTCGGCTATAATATAATATATTATATTGTGACCAGGAGGGTCTGTTGATGAAGGAGGGATGTGGTCATAGGGACTTCTCAATAGCAAACAATAAGCCCATCAAGTTTGGGTTAGTTTGATTTGTCTGTCACTCCTTCGGTTATAATATAATATATTATATTGTGACCAGGAGGGTCTGATGATGGAGGAGGGATGTGGTCATAGGGACTTCTCAATAGCAAACAATAAGCCCATCAAGTTTGGGTTCCTTTGATTTGTCTGTCACTCCTTCGGTTATAATATAATATATTATATTGTGACCAGGAGGGTCTGATGATGGAGGAGGGATGTGGTCATAGGGACTTCTCAATAGCAAACAATAAGCCCATCAAGTTTGGGTTCGTTTGATTTGTCTGTCACTCCTTCGGTTATAATATAATATATTATATTGTGACCAGGAGGGTCTGATGATGGAGGAGGGATGTGGTCATAGGGACTTCTCAATAGCAAACAATAAGCCCATCAAGTTTGGGTTAGTTTGATTTGTCTCAATCACTCCTTTGGTTACATATTGTGACCAGGAGGGTCTGTTGATGAAGGAGGGATGTGGTCATAGGGACTTCTCAATAGCAAACAATAAGCCCATCAAGTTTGGGTTCGTTTGATTTGTCTGTCACTCCTTCGGTTATAATATAATATATTATATTGTGACCAGGAGGGTCTGTTGATGAAGGAGGGATGTGGTCATAGGGACTTCTCAATAGCAAACAATAAGCCCATCAAGTTTGGGTTCGTTTGATTTGTCTGTCACTCCTTCGGTTATAATATAATATATTATATTGTGACCAGGAGGGTCTGATGATGGAGGAGGGATGTGGTCATAGGGACTTCTCAATAGCTAACAATAAGCCCATCAAGTTTGGGTTAGTTTGATTTGTCTCAGTCACTCCTTTGGTTACATATTGTGACCAGGAGGGTCTGATGATGGAGGAGTGATGTGGTCATAGGGACGGACTTCTCAATAGCTAACAATAAGCCCATCAAGTTTGGGTTAGTTTGATTTGTCTCAGTCACTCCTTTGGTTACATATTGTGACCAGGAGGGTCTGATGATGGAGGAGGGATGTGGTCATAGGGACTTCTCAATAGCTAACAATAAGCCCATCAAGTTTGGGTTAGTTTGATTTGTCTCATTCACTCCTTTGGTTACATATTGTGACCAGGAGGGTCTGATGATGGAGGAGGGATGTGGTCATAGGGACTTCTCAATAGCTAACAATAAGCCCATCAAGTTTGGGTTAGTTTGATTTGTCTCAGTCACTCCTTTGGTGACATATTGTGACCAGGAGGGTCTGATGATGGAGGAGGGATGTGGTCATAGGGACTTCTCAATAGCTAACAATAAGCCCATCAAGTTTGGGTTAGTTTGATTTGTCTGTCACTCCTTTGGTTATATACTGTGACCAGGAGGGTCTGATGATGGAGGAGGGATGTGGTCATAGGGACTTCTCAATAGCTAACAATAAGCCCATCAACTTTGGGTTCGTTTGATTTGTTTTAATGACTCCTTTGGTTACATATTGTGACCAGGAGGGTCTGATGATGGAGGAGGGATGTGGTCATGGGAAGTTTTAACTTTTTAGTGCGCTACTCATAAAAGCATTTTTTTATTCTTAGTTTTTTAAACTACAATTTTTTTTATATACGTGCATTTTCTTCGTAAGGTTCATTTTATTTCTAAAGACCCTATTGGAAACTACTGTAGAAATCAAAATTTAATCCAAAGGCCAACCAATTTGTACAGGAAGTAATATATTTATTATTATTATATTAATTTTTAATTATCAAACCGTATATATTTTTTAATAGAATGAAACATCTAACCGTTTTTTCTGAGTCAAAAAATAATTTTTGTGTTAAAGATATAAAAATATAATAAGCATGGAATAACAACTTACCGAAGTCATCATATATCAGAAGCTCGGGTTCTTGTTTTATATGAAATATTGGTTCTTCTTTGATCTTAACAGTGCGGTCTACGAAATCTGGAAATATAGAAAGAAAAAGAAAATCTTATTGAAAATATGTATAGATATAACATATACCCCCTCCCGATATAACCATATCATATGGGTATGATGTAAAAACTTGCAAAGGGGCTTAATACAATTGACAAATCGATATTATTCGGAGTGACGAATTAAAGAATACATCGAATGCAGAAAGAATAGTATGAGCTGTACTTTTTAATTTATCTCTTAGAATAATATTGATTTGTCAAGTATTGGGCCCCATAGAATGTTTTTTGCATCGATTTTCGTCATTTTCAAACGTTTTTCTCTTTTGTTTCATCAAGTTCTGATCTTACGTTAGTACGTTCATGATAATCTGAACTGGTTATAGTACAAAAACTGATTCCGACGGAATTTAAATATTTCCGAGATCGCATGGATTGACCGCTGTCTGTTAATATCAACTATGAGAAAACAATATTGGACTTGTATTCTGTTCTGTTTATTATAGGTTCTGTTTATTATCGTCTCAAGTCAATAGTATTGTGTAATTGTGAGAAACTATCGATAT
Source organism: Aradus depressus (assembly GCA_963662175.1). Classification (NCBI taxonomy): domain Eukaryota; kingdom Metazoa; phylum Arthropoda; class Insecta; order Hemiptera; family Aradidae; genus Aradus; species Aradus depressus. The sequence continues at coordinate 3,511,914 of OY759225.1, read as the reverse complement.
ATCGTTTTTAATTTAAAAATTAATATAATTTTATTACTTATTTAAATAGAAACAAATATTATTTATCTCATCTTTTCACGTCACCAATCGAAGCATTTTCGACACTACTTTAAATTATGAATTACATCGGGAGAAGGGGGGACTACAAATATATGCGAGGGGCCCCCAGAAGAACAGTGGCTTTTGTCTGGTTCTGCATATATTTACAACAATTTAATCATTAATATCCATTTCATTTAAATGTGATGTTAAGCCACTTTACAGTTTTTTTAAAATACTTGGCATAAAAGATACTGGACGACAGTCGGGCGGAGCACTTAACATTTGGTAGAATGTCGACTTACCCAAGTTATCACTTATCAGAAGCTCGGGTTCTTGTTTTATGTGAAATGATGGTTCTTCTTTGATCTTTATAGTGCGTTCTTCGAAATCTGGAAACAGAAGGAAAAAAGCAAATGTGTGAGTGAAGCAGTATTCACGAATATAGATATGTAAACATCTGCTTTAGTTTCAAAAACTTGTTGCCGAGCACTGATTTTAATTAAAGTTAGTTTTATAATGTTTCAATAAGAAAAGTAGTATGAGGAATAAAACTTTCAAGTTTAGTGTTCTTCAATTTCTTTTATACATGAAATTAAAGGTTTGTGATAGCTAAAATAAGGTATAAACAACTGTAATTGTAGTGTCTCTAAATACCGCGAGAATACAGCGTCGACGGTTTTCGAATTTTTTCTTGAAATGCTTCGATTTGAATTCATTTGTAGATCAAATTTGTCCTTTAAATGATGCACCCATACCTTTTTTCTACGTCTCTTATTCATTCAACTCAGAAGAAGGTTGTTCGCTAGCAGAAGCCAACACAAAAAGTCATCCTCAGTTCGGGTGTAACCGAGGCCAGTTTAGGCACTCACGACGGACGACATCGGATCACATAATCGCCCCACATCGGATCGGGAGAATTACGGATCCAGTATAGGTGCGGCCTTACGCAGCATGCACATCAAAGACACTTACGCTCTGGCAGCCCCTACCACCAAGATGTTTACAAATTAAAAAAAAAAAAAATCAGAAGAAAGAACTAATGTATTTGTGTCGAATTTGCGCAACACAGGTATCTACGAGCGCCTGAGGTAGCGTGCATACCTTCTAAGGTCAAGATCGCGGGTTTGAAACCCGGTCGAATTCCCTAGATACTTTAGGTACTCTGAGAATTTTTCACTTCAGTGTATGACGCGTCGTTAGGATGGGACGCTAAGCGATGGTCCCGTGCCTGTACTATATCAGGAACCCATTAGAGACTAGTAGAGTCGGGATCATGTCCAACCAGAGCGACGAGAGTGCGCAGTGCTAGTAGGCGATAAGATCTTGTTGTTAAAGGCCAGACATGAGTAACAATAACTAAATAGAACATATGTTTCAGAAAGTGTAACATTTAGGGTAACGACGTCGTTCTGAGAGAATTGTAAGGCAAAGAAGAACATTAGTCTGGTAAATACAGAGTGTCACTATATTATCTTTACAACAACTTACAGAGGCGAAGAGAGGTTTGTTCTTCAGAGAGGTCTGGCTCCTGTTTGATCTCCATCCTGCTCTCTCTCAGGTCTGCCAACATAAACAATAGTTAATTACTGAATAATTAAACTTACTTTTAGCTTTAACTAGCTAAACCATAAATTTTAAATATTAACATTATGAAGCGCACTCATGCATAACAACTCACTTCCTATATATATGTTTTTTTACCTTCTTATACATTAACAAGATTTGTAATCTTTCGAAAAATCAAGTTCGAGTTTTCAATGGCATTGCACTTCCAAGGGGACCTTGAACACGATTTGACCATTCACGCCATGATGTATTCATGGAACTTATGAACTCTCCAACAATTGTAGCAATAAACTTGAGATTTGAATAGAAGGCAAATGTCCTCATTTAGATCTGATTCAATTAACGCCGCAATAGAAAAAATAAACATTTCTAAATTTGATAATTTATATTTGTCAAGTAAAAATAACCTTGAAACCTGAAAATACCTCCCAGATAAAATAAACTAAGGGCCTCGGTTGGATTTCGAACCCACGATCTTCAGCTCAGAAGACGACCACTCATACCACTGAGCTACCGGCGCCCTCTGATAATTTATATTTGTCAAGTAAAAATAACTTTGAAACCTGAAAAATAAGATAATTAACTATTTGACTACGACAAAAAAAAATTCAGTGACTTATACTCATATTCCAAACATGAATAAAATCAGTTCAGTGGTTTAATGACACAACAAATCTCTTCGCGAAGGAATGCATAAACTTAAGGAATTTACGGTATATAGGACAAACCTGTGGTGGTCAAACGAGATATTTTTGGTATCTGTATGCATACAGATTACAAAAAACATTTTTAGAAATTCATAATTTCCCTACAGAATTTCCGTCGGAACCAGATTTATTTTAATTAAGTTCGGATTAAATGAATGTACTGTAGTACTCATAAAAACTATGTATTGCCAAAAACAATGTCAGAACATAATTAAATAAAACAAGAATGTAAATTACGAAAATCTGTGGAACATTCTCCTGTATAAAACATTCTTTATTATACATTAAAATTAGAAATGGTCATGTGGGGTGAGTTCGCATGGAATGGCTGCTGTTTATTACCAAGTAGAGAACAAAAATATTGGATTTGTTGTATACTGTTTTAGTATCACAACATTGTAATGTATTGTAAATTTAAAATATATTGCTTGGATCTTGGACAATCTATTGTCAGTACATTTCATAAGTACTCACCTGAACTGAGATCCATAACTTCACAAGTAATAACACGGATGAAAAATAATATTTGAAAGAGAAAACAACAGGCTCGGATAAGTAAGTTCAGAGAATAACTAATAACGGATAAATAAGTTCAGAGAATAACTAATAAGTGTGACTTTATAAGTCTTGGTTGACCCGTTAAATACACAAGGCCTCAAACGCCTTAAGAAGGTTAAGTATGGTATTTAGTCGATAGTATTGGTATGAAAAACTATCGATATACAATTTTTATTTATTAAAATAATATAACTCATATAACTAAAAACAAATATTGTTTATGTCACCTTTCCCATCTCCAATCTAAGCATGCTCGACACCACTTAAAATTACGAATTATATTGGAAGGAGGGGGGGGGGGGGGACTACAAGTATATGCGAGGGGCCCCCAGAAGAACAGTGGCGTTTGTCTGGTTCTGCATATATTTATAACCATTTAATCATTGATACCCATAATAAATGGTATTTGTTTAAGCTTCTTTACAATTTTTAAGAAATATTTGGTTTCCTTTTTTTGAAGTTGACATTCACTCGGAGCCGATATGAAACAGCATCGCACGGTTCTGTAAAAATTATTTTACGTAGCATGAACTACTGATATGTGTTTCCTATACAATTATTTTACAACTTTTGAAAATGCCATACCACATTGCTCTAATAATGTGTTTTAAAATAATAAATGGCATCAGTGCCAAAGTGAAGACAGATAATTATATGTTTATTCTTCCACTAATTTAGTTAGAACCTAACACTTTTTTTTTTTTCATTACAAATGGTTGACTATCACGGTTTCTGTTTGAAACCTATCTGAAAACAAAAGGACGGTCCATGTTCTATTTTTCTTCCTCGACTATCCTTGCTAGAACCAACCAAAATATATTTTTCATCTTTACATACTGGAGCTGGTTGAAGCCTATCTACCGACATTGAACTTGTGTGGTTTGATTCTGAAAATAAAAATATTGTGTGTCTGTGAACACGGTAACTCCCAATACAATGATTGTATCAACACAAAATATTATACTGAATCGAAATGTCCATGAGGGGACGAAAGACCAGATTGGCGAATAGTAGCTGGTGTGGAAGGGGCTGCCCGAGAATGCGCTGGGCGAAGTGCATCTGACGTCCTGAACCCTGAGTTGGGGAGTTGGCAAGTTTTCGATTTTTTTTTTTTTTTTTTTTTTCCTGGTTGTTAGAAATCTGAGGCTCTCGCCATACCCCGCCGAGGATAGAATCCAACCTTCTAAAAATATTTAGGACATCCTACTGGGGTAATTGGTCTAGGATAGAGTTAGTTCCTTGGAATAGAGGAGGAATTGGAACACCTACTACAACGACCTTTTCCTGCATGAGTTAGTAGCAGTGGTAACTACAGTCCATGTTGGATGATAGTCCGATAATCCTCCGGTGTGGCCACTTGCTACAGAAGCTGTCCGGTCTATGAAGTCTTAGGTGTTTAAAATCAAAACACACTAACTTTAAGAAATTAATAATTAAAAGAAATTAATGAATATAATAATAATATAAATGTCGTCGGTGAATCACAGGTAATGTACCCTGAACGAATGAATCAATCAACATTTCATTGCGTAATATTCATTATGTCGGCAGTTATTGGCTGTATTAGTAACCACTGCCACTACGAATCCCTCTGTATTTATTTTTTTTAAATAATAATTGTATTCTCGTCTAACTAATATTAATGACAGGTTAAGTCCTCATTGTGTTTCGACTTAAAATATGAAATTTCATGGCGATATATTCATTACGTCGGCAGTTATTGTAGTTTTGAGCTGAGGCCCCTCTTTCCATACCGCTGAAAATTAGTAAGTGTTTTCCTTGTGGGGTTTTGAATTAACATTTTAGATTTTGTATCAATACTATCATTACAACGGCAGTTAGGCAGTTACTAGGCTATCCTGGCTAACTGTAGGAAGGACGTTGATAGGAGAATATTCTCCAGTAAATTTAACAAATATCACTGACAAGATTCGAACGGGTTAACGTTGCCTTACTGGCGGTGTGACCCGCGCTCCAACCAACTAGGCTATCTTGGCTAACTGTAGGAAGGACGTTGATAGGAGAATATTCTCCAGTAAATTTAACAAATATCACTGACAAGATTCGAACGGGTTAACGTTGCCTTACTGGCGGTGTGACCCGCGCTCCAACCAACTAGGCTATCCTGGCTAACTGTAGAAAGGACGTTCAAGGAGAATATTCTCCAGTAAATTTAACAAATATCACTGACAAGATTCGAACGGGTTAACGTTGCCTTACTGGCGGTGTGACCCGCGCTCCAACCAACTAGGCTATCCTGGCTAACTGTAGGAAGGACGTTGATAAGAGAATATTCTCCAGTAAATTTAACAAATATCACTGACAAGATTCGAACGGGTTAACGTTGCCTTACTGGCGGTGTGACCCGCGCTCCAACCAACTAGGCTATCCTGGCTAACTGTAGGAAGGACGTTGATAGGAGAATATTCTCCAGTAAATGTAACAAATATCACTGACAAGATTCGAACGGGTTAACGTTGCCTTACTGGCGGTGTGACCCTCGCTCTTACCAACTAGGCTATCTTGGCTAGCTGTAGGAAGGACGTTGATAAGAGAATATTCTCCAGTAAATTTAACAAATATCACTGACAAGATTCGAACGGGTTAACGTTGCCTTACTGGCGGTGTGACCCTCGCTCTTACCAACTAGGCTATCTTGGCTAGCTGTAGGAAGGACGTTGATAAGAGAATATTCTCCAGTAAATTTAACAAATATCACTGACAAGATTCGAACGGGTTAACGTTGCCTTACTGGCGGTGTGACCCGCGCTCCAACCAACTAGGCTATCTTGGCTAGCTGTAGGAAGGACGTTGATAAGAGAATATTCTCCAGTAAATGTAACAAATATCACTGACAAGATTCGAACGGGTTAACGTTGCCTTACTGGCGGTGTGACCCTCGCTCCTACCAACTAGGCTATCTTGGCTAGCTGTAGGAAGGACGTTGATAAGAGAATATTCTCCAGTAAATTTAACAAATATCACTGACAAGATCCGAACGGGTTAACGTTGCCTTACTGGCGGTGTGACCCGCGCTCCAACCAACTAGGCTATTCTGGCTAACTGTAGGAAGGACGTTGATAGGAGAATATTCTCCAGTAAATTCAACAAATATCACTGACAAGATCCGAACGGGTTAACGTTGCCTTACTGGCGGTGTGACCCTCGCTCCTACCAACTAGGCTATCTTGGCTAGCTGTAGGAAGGACGTTGATAGGAGAATATTCTCCAGTAAATTCAACAAATATCACTGACAAGATCCGAACGGGTTAACGTTGCCTTACTGGCGGTGTGACCCGCGCTCCAACCAACTAGGCTATTCTGGCTAACTGTAGGAAGGACGTTGATAGGAGAATATTCTCCAGTAAATTCAACAAATATCACTGACAAGATCCGAACGGGTTAACGTTGCCTTACTGGCGGTGTGACCCTCGCTCCTACCAACTAGGCTATCTTGGCTAGCTGTAGGAAGGACGTTGATAAGAGAATATTCTCCAGTAAATTCAACAAATATCACTGACAAGATCCGAACGGGTTAACGTTGCCTTACTGGCGGTGTGACCCTCGCTCTTACCAACTAGGCTATCTTGGCTAACTGTAGGAAGGACGTTGATAAGAGAATATTCTCCAGTAAATTTAACAAATATCACTGACAAGATTCGAACGGGTTAACGTTGCCTTACTGGCGGTGTGACCCTCGCTCTTACCAACTAGGCTATCTTGGCTAACTGTAGGAAGGACGTTGATAGGAGAATATTCTCCAGTAAATTTAACAAATATCACTGACAAGATTCGAACGGGTTAACGTTGCCTTACTGGCGGTGTGACCCTCGCTCTTACCAACTAGGCTATCCTGGCTAACTGTAGGAAGGACGTTGATAGTAGAATATTCTCCAGTAAATTTAACAAATATCACTGACAAGATTCGAACGGGTTAACGTTGCCTTACTGGCGGTGTGACCCGCGCTCCAACCAACTAGGCTATCCTGGCTAACTGTAGGAAAGACGTTCAAGGAGAATATTCTCCAGTAAATTTAACAAATATCACTGACAAGATTCTAACGGGTTAACGTTGCCTTACTGGCGGTGTGACCCGCGCTCCAACCAACTAGGCTATCCTGGCTAACTGTAGAAAGGACGTTCAAGGAGAATATTCTCCAGTAAATTTAACAAATATCACTGACAAGATTCTAACGGGTTAACGTTGCCTTACTGGCGGTGTGACCCGCGCTCCAACCAACTAGGCTATCCTGGCTAACTGTAGGAAGGACGTTGATAAGAGAATATTCTCCAGTAAATTTAACAAATATCACTGACAAGATTCGAACGGGTTAACGTTGCCTTACTGGCGGTGTGACCCTCGCTCCAACATACTAGGCTATCCTGGCTAACTGTAGGAAGGACGTTGATAGGAGAATATTCTCCAGTAAATTTAACAAATATCACTGACAAGATTCGAACGGGTTAACGTTGCCTTACTGGCGGTGTGACCCGCGCTCCAATCAACTAGGCTATCCTGGCTAACTGTAGGAAAGACGTTGATAAGAGAATATTCTCCAGTAAATTTAACAAATATCACTGACAAGATTCGAAAGGGTTAACGTTGCCTTACTGGCGGTGTGACCCGCGCTCCAACCAACTAGGCTATCCTGGCTAACTGTAGGAAGGACGTTGATAGGAGAATATTCTCCAGTAAATTTAACAAATATCACTGACAAGATTCGAACGGGTTAACGTTGCCTTACTGGCGGTGTGACCCGCGCTCCAACCAACCAGGCTATCCTGGCTAACTGTAGGAAGGACGTTGATAAGGGAATATTCTCCAGTAAATCACTGACAAGATTCGAACGGGTTAACGTTGCCTTACTGGCGGTGTGACCCTCGCTCCAACCAACCAGGCTATCCTGGCTAACTGTAGGAAGGACGTTGATAAGAGAATTTAACAAATAGGTTAAACTAATTTGAAGAAATAAAATATTAAAAAAAAATATTTTAATGGAAATAAAAATGACAAAGAAAACAAAAACAATAGCACAATCGTTTCTGCACAATAGTAATAAACTTAACTCACTTAGTATATATTAGGTTGAGAAAGATATGTGCTTCTATACATTTTCAGTTTTTCTAAAACAGAGCATAGCAATAGGAGTGATTTCATAAAAAAAATATAATAACTTGATTCTGAGAAGAAAAACACATGAAAACAATATTATTTTTAAAAAAATTATAAAAAATAAAACACTATGTAGGTAAACATTAATGTTTTAGTAGTTTTCCTTAACTCCAGACTTTCCAGAACAAACAAATATTAGAAAATTGTGGAGATTTGTCTGTTGTTGAGAGACATCTACCGGAACATCTCACAAATAGCTAGTCAGGTATTTATCTCAAGTTATGACATGGGTAGACTTCCCACCAGAAAGTGGCCATAGTCTGAACTTAAATTGAGTATCCCCCCAGGAACTAGGTCATCCGCATATAATGCACATATAAACTCTTCACGACATGCCCTGGGCCTTTCTATCTGTGAAGTATTCTACTTTATCGGATATAAGTTAGGAAAAGAGCAGGCGGTTTAGAATTTCACCTTCAAGGATTCCCTCAGAAACTAGCATCAATTTGGAATCGAAATTTCCCTCTGACTCATCTTATCATGGTTTATACAGTCAAATGCTCGTTTAGTTAGAATAACTATTATCGATATACTAGTAGTCAATTATTTACCCAATTGTGTATTAAATATAATCATGGAAAATAAGAAATCTCAAAAAATATTTCTAAATCGCCAGGTCAATAACTCTCGTTGCATAACTTACATTAGAAAGGTTTCCCTCCTGTATGAGTCAACATATGCCTCTTCAAATGGCCAGACTGTGTACAACTGTAGCTGCACAGCTTACATTGGAAAGGTTTCGTCCCTGAATGAGTCAACATATGCGTCTTCAAATGGGCAGATTGTTTACAACTGTAGATGCACAGCTTACATTGGAAAGGTTTCTCTGCTGCATGAGTCAACATATGCGTCTTCAAATTGCCAGAATATATACAAGTGTAGCTGCACAGCTTACATTGTAAAGGTTTCTCTCCTGTATGAGTCAACATATGCGTCTTCAAATTGCCAGACTGTATACTACTGTAGCTGCACAGCTTACACTGGAAAGGTTTCTCTCCTGTGTGAGTCATCATATGCCTCTTGAAACTGATAGTGTGTATACAACTGTAGCTGCACAATTTACATTGGAAAGGTATCGTTTCTGAATGTGTGAACATATGCCTCTTGAAACTGGTAGTGTGTATACAACTGTAGCTGCACAGCTTACATTGGAGAGGTTTCTCTCCTGTATGAGTATACATATGCATCTTCAAACTAACATGCTGTGTACAACAGTAGCTGCACAGCTTACATTGGAAAGGTTTCTCTCCTGTATGAGTCAACATATGCGTCTTCAAATTGCCAGACTGTATACTATTGTAGCTGCACAGCTTACATTGGAAAGGTTTCTCTCCTGTATGAGTCAACATATGCGTCTTCAAATTGGCCGACTGCTTACAACTGTAGATGCACAGCTTACATTGGAAAGGTTTCTCTCCTGTATGAGTCAACATATGCGTCTTCAAATTGCCAGACTGTATACTACTGTAGCTGCACAGCTTACATTGGAAAGATTTCTCTCCTGAATGTGTCAACATATGCCTCTTCAAACTGCCAGACTGTGTACAACTGTAGCTGCACAGCTTACATTGGAAAGGTTTTTGTACATTTCTCGTCCAAGAAGTTGCGGTATCGTCCTCTGATGACAAATCTATGTCCAGCTGTGGACGGACGGCTCTTACATGCCGCCAAACAATGTGCTTCCTAAGTCTGCCTAGGCTGACTGACATATGACCACAGTGAAAACACGCCATCCAGACGGAGCCAACAGTATCACCTAAAATAGAAATATAAATATATATATATATATACATATATATATAAATGTTGCATATATGTTTTCCATAGTTTAGAGAGGGGTCGGCTGCAAATCAAAATAAGAAAAAAGATATTGTTGTTCGCTAGTGCGGGCCGCCGTCTCCTGGATTGCAGTACACCGGACTTACCGAAGTGTTCATTTATCAGAAGCTCCGGTTCTCCTTTTGTATGAAATCTTCGTTCTTCTTTGATCTTGAAATTGCATTTTATGAAATCTCGAGATCAAAATCGAAAGTTATGTTTAAACGCTTAGCTGATGTAAGAATAAGTACATTAGTGTGAATAGTCAAAGAAATATTTTAGAATATCGAAAATATAGAACAGGCATCTTTTTCATAAAATGTATCATGTAGGGTAACGACGTCGTTGTGTGAGCATTATAAGGTAAAGAAAATGTGGTAAAGTCCGCCTAGGCTGACTGACATATAACCACAGTGAAAAGTGTTTGCTACAGTTTAGAGCAGGGGTCGGCAACGTTTTTGTACGTTGTCATGTACAAAAAGTACACAAGAAGAGAAGCGCCAAATTATTGGAATTTTTATGGGAACAGCTGTTCAAAAAATTAGGAATTATTTTTGTAATTATAAATATAAAAATAGCATTAGTTTCGTATTTATTAAAAGTGAGAAAGGAAAAAAGATAAAAGATGGTCGAGCCAGACAGTGTAGAGAGAGACATGAGACTAGACCAGACACATCATAGTGTAGATTGAGTCGTGAGTGAAGTGACATCACAGTGGAAATAGAAATAAGGTGTTTAGAGAGTCACCGTAATGACTATGCATTTTTTATGGAATGGCCATCAAATGTATGTTGTGTTTCAAGGATCGGCTTGATTATATGATAACATTATAATTATACAGGGCCAAAGATAAATGGCCACAGAGAAAAGGCAGAGTATATTCAAGAAATAGTTAGTAGTGGAAAATTTATCTATAACAGATTTTTTTTTATTTTTAACATTTATTTTGTTTTCTTTATAATGTAGGTTAAGTGTAATAAACCCAACATCTTGTTTCCCTAACAATAAATATAACGAAATCATGAATATTATAAATAATAAAAATTTCTTTGGATCAGATAATTTAACAAATTGAAAATTATAAAAATTTAATCCAAAGGCCAACAAATTTTTACAGGAAGTAATATATTTATTATCATTATTATATTCATTTTTAATTATCAAACCGTATATATTTTTTAATAGAATGAAACATCTAACCGTTTTTTTGTCAAAAAATAATTTTTGTGTTAAAGATATAAAAATATAATAAGCATGGTATAACAACTTACCGAAGTCATCAGATATCAGAAGCTCGGGATCTAGTTTTATGTGAAATATTGGTTCTTCTTTGATCTTAACAGTGCGGTCTGCGAAATCTGGGAATACAGAGAGAAAAATAGAATCTTATTGAAAATATGTATAGATATAACATATACCCCCTCCCGATATAACCATATCATATGGGTATGATGTAAAAACTTGCAAAGGGGCTTAATACAATTGACAAATCGATATTATTCGGAGTGACGAATTAAAGAATACATCGAATGCAGAAAGAATAGTATGAGCTGTACTTTTTAATTTATCTCTTAGAATAATATTGATTTGTCAAGTATTGGGCCCCATAGAATGTTTTTTGCATCGATTTTCGTCATTTTCAAACGTTTTTCTCTTTTGTTTCATCAAGTTCTGATCTTACGTTAGTACGTTCATGATAATCTGAACTGGTTATAGTACAAAAACTGATTCCGACGGAATTTAAATATTTCCGAGATCGCATGGATTGACCGCTGTCTGTTAATATCAACTATGAGAAAACAATATTGGACTTGTATTCTGTTCTGTTTATTATAGGTTCTGTTTATTATCGTCTCAAGTCAATAGTATTGTGTAATTGTGAGAAACTATCGATATATCGTTTTTAATTTAAAAATTAATATAATTTTATTACTTATTTAAATAGAAACAAATATTATTTATCTCATCTTTTCACGTCACCAATCGAAGCATTTTCGACACTACTTTAAATTATGAATTACATCGGGAGAAGGGGGGACTACAAATATATGCGAGGGGCCCCCAGAAGAACAGTGGCTTTTGTCTGGTTCTGCATGTATTTACAACAATTTAATCATTAATATCCATTTCATTTAAATGTGATGTTAAGCCACTTTACAGTTTTTTTAAAATACTTGGCATAAAAGATACTGGACGACAGTCGGGCGGAGCACTTAACATTTGGTAGAATGTCGACTTACCCAAGTTATCACTTATCAGAAGCTCGGGTTCTTGTTTCATGTGAAATGATGGTTCTTCTTTGATCTTTATAGTGCGTTCTTCGAAATCTGGAAACAGAAGGAAAAAAGCAAATGTGTGAGTGAAGCAGTATTCACGAATATAGATATGTAAACATCTGCTTTAGTTTCAAAAACTTGTTGCCGAGCACTGATTTTAATTAAAGTTAGTTTTATAATGTTTCAATAAGAAAAGTAGTATGAGGAATAAAACTTTCAAGTTTAGTGTTCTTCAATTTCTTTTATACATGAAATTAAAGGTTTGTGATAGCTAAAATAAGGTATAAACAACTGTAATTGTAGTGTCTCTAAATACCGCGAGAATACAGCGTCGACGGTTTTCGAATTTTTTCTTGAAATGCTTCGATTTGAATTCATTTGTAGATTAAATTTGTCCTTTAAATGATGCACCCATACCTTTTTTCTACGTCTCTTATTCATTCAACTCAGAAGAAGGTTGTTCGCTAGCAGAAGCCAACACAAAAAGTCATCCTCAGTTCGGGTGTAACCAAGGCCAGTTTAGGCACTCACGACGGACGACATCGGATCACATAATCGCCCCACATCGGATCGGGAGAATTACGGATCCAGTATAGGTGCGGCCTTACGCAGCATGCACATCAAAGACACTTACGCTCTGGCAGCCCCTACCACCAAGATGTTTACAAATTAAAAAAAAAAAAAATCAGAAGAAAGAACTAATGTATTTGTGTCGAATTTGCGCAACACAGGTATCTACGAGCGCCTGAGGTAGCGTGCTTACCTTCTAAGGTCAAGATCGCGGGTTTGAAACCCGGTCGAATTCCCTAGATACTTTAGGTACTCTGAGAATTTTTCACTTCAGTGTATGACGCGTCGTTAGGATGGGACGCTAAGCGATGGTCCCGTGCCTGTACTATATCAGGAACCCATTAGAGACTAGTAGAGTCGGGATCATGTCCAACCAGAGCGACGAGAGTGCGCAGTGCTAGTAGGCGATAAGATCTTGTTGTTAAAGGCCAGACATGAGTAACAATAACTAAATAGAACATATGTTTCAGAAAGTGTAACATTTAGGGTAACGACGTCGTTCTGAGAGAATTGTAAGGCAAAGAAGGACATTAGTCTGGTAAATACAGAGTGTCACTATATTATCTTTACAACTTACAGAGGCGGAGAGAGGTTTCTTCTTCAGAGAGGTCTGGCTCCTGTTTGATCTCCATCCTGCTCTCTCTCAGGTCTGCCAACATAAACAATAGTTAATTACTGACTAATTAAACTTACTTTTAGTAACTAGCTAAACCATAAATTTTAAATATATACATTATAAAGCGCACTCATCCATAACAACTCACTTCCTATAAGTTTTTTTACCTTCTTATACATTAACAAGATTTGTAATCTTTCGAAAATTCAAGTTCGAGTTTTCAATGGCATTGCACTTCCAAGGGGACCTTGAACACGATTTGACCATTCACGCCATGATGTATTCATGGAACTTATGAACTCTCCAACAATTGTAGCAATAAACTTGAGATTTGAATAGAAGGCAAATGTCCTCATTTAGATCTGATTCAATTAACGCCGCAATAGAAAAAATAAACATTTCTAAATTTGATAATTTATATTTGTCAAGTAAAAATAACCTTGAAACCTGAAAATACCTCCCAGATAAAATAAACTAAGGGCCTCGGTTGGATTTCGAACCCACGATCTTCAGCTCAGAAGACGACCACTCATACCACTGAGCTACCGGCGCCCTCTGATAATTTATATTTGTCAAGTAAAAATAACTTTGAAACCTGAAAAATAAGATAATTAACTATTTGACTACGACAAAAAAAAATTCAGTGACTTATACTCATATTCCAAACATGAATAAAATCAGTTCAGTGGTTTAATGACACAACAAATCTCTTCGCGAAGGAATGCATAAACTTAAGGAATTTACGGTATATAGGACAAACCTGTGGTGGTCAAACGAGATATTTTTGGTATCTGTATGCATACAGATTACAAAAAACATTTTTAGAAATTCATAATTTCCCTACAGAATTTCCGTCGGAACCAGATTTATTTTAATTAAGTTCGGATTAAATGAATGTACTGTAGTACTCATAAAAACTATGTATTGCCAAAAACAATGTCAGAACATAATTAAATAAAACAAGAATGTAAATTACGAAAATCTGTGGAACATTCTCCTGTATAAAACATTCTTTATTATACATTAAAATTAGAAATGGTCATGTGGGGTGAGTTCGCATGGAATGGCTGCTGTTTATTACCAAGTAGAGAACAAAAATATTGGATTTGTTGTATACTGTTTTAGTATCACAACATTGTAATGTATTGTAAATTTAAAATATATTGCTTGGATCTTGGACAATCTATTGTCAGTACATTTCATAAGTACTCACCTGAACTGAGATCCATAACTTCACAAGTAATAACACGGATGAAAAATAATATTTGAAAGAGAAAACAACAGGCTCGGATAAGTAAGTTCAGAGAATAACTAATAACGGATAAATAAGTTCAGAGAATAACTAATAAGTGTGACTTTATAAGTCTTGGTTGACCCGTTAAATACACAAGGCCTCAAACGCCTTAAGAAGGTTAAGTATGGTATTTAGTCGATAGTATTGGTATGAAAAACTATCGATATACAATTTTTATTTATTAAAATAATATAACTCATATAACTAAAAACAAATATTGTTTATGTCACCTTTCCCATCTCCAATCTAAGCATGCTCGACACCACTTAAAATTACGAATTATATTGGAAGGAGGGGGGGGGGGGGGGGGGGGGGACTACAAGTATATGCGAGGGGCCCCCAGAAGAACAGTGGCGTTTGTCTGGTTCTGCATATATTTATAACCATTTAATCATTGATACCCATAATAAATGGTATTTGTTTAAGCTTCTTTACAATTTTTAAGAAATATTTGGTTTCCTTTCTTTGAAGTTGACATTCACTCGGAGCCGATATGAAACAGCATCGCACGGTTCTGTAAAAATTATTTTACGTAGCATGAACTACTGATATGTGTTTCCTATACAATTATTTTACAACTTTTGAAAATGCCATACCACATTGCTCTAATAATGTGTTTTAAAATAATAAATGGCATCAGTGCCAAAGTGAAGACAGATAATTATATGTTTATTCTTCCACTAATTTAGTTAGAACCTAACACTTTTTTTTTTTTCATTACAAATGGTTGACTATCACGGTTTCTGTTTGAAACCTATCTGAAAACAAAAGGACGGTCCATGTTCTATTTTTCTTCCTCGACTATCCTTGCTAGAACTAACCAAAATATATTTTTCATCTTTACATACTGGAGCTGGTTGAAGCCTATCTACCGACATTGAACTTGTGTGGTTTGATTCTGAAAATAAAAATATTGTGTGTCTGTGAACACGGTAACTCCCAATACAATGATTGTATCAACACAAAATATTATACTGAATCGAAATGTCCATGAGGGGACGAAAGACCAGATTGGCGAATAGTAGTTGGTGTGGAAGGGGCTGCCCGAGAATGCGCTGGGCGAAGTGCTCCCTGACGTCCTGAACCCTGAGTTGGGGAGTTGGCAAGTTTTCGATTTTTTTTTTTTTTTTTTTTTTCCTGGATGTTAGAAATCTGAGGCTCTCGCCATACCCCGCCGAGGATAGAATCCAACCTTCTAAAAATATTTAGGACATCCTACTGGGGTAATTGGTCTAGGATAGAGTTAGTTCCTTGGAATAGAGGAGGAATTGGAACACCTACTACAACGACCTTTTCCTGCATGAGTTAGTAGCAGTGGTAACTACAGTCCATGTTGGATGATAGTCCGATAATCCTCCGGTGTGGCCACTTGCTACAGAAGCTGTCCGGTCTATGAAGTCTTAGGTGTTTAAAATCAAAACACACTAACTTTAAGAAATTAATAATTAAAAGAAATTAATGAATATAATAATAATATAAATGTCGTCGGTGAATCACAGGTAATGTACCCTGAACGAATGAATCAATCAACATTTCATTGCGTAATATTCATTATGTCGGCAGTTATTGGCTGTATTAGTAACCACTGCCACTACGAATCCCTCTGTATTTATTTTTTTAAAATAATAATTGTATTCTCGTCTAACTAATATTAATGACAGGTTAAGTCCTCATTGTGTTTCGACTTAAAATATGAAATTTCATGGCGATATATTCATTACGTCGGCAGTTATTGTAGTTTTGAGCTGAGGCCCCTCTTTCCATATCGCTGAAAATTAGTAAGTGTTTTCCTTGTGGGGTTTTGAATTAACATTTTAGATTTTGTATCAATACTATCATTACAACGGCAGTTAGGCAGTTACTAGGCTATCCTGGCTAACTGTAGGAAGGACGTTGATAGGAGAATATTCTCCAGTAAATTTAACAAATATCACTGACAAGATTCGAACGGGTTAACGTTGCCTTACTGGCGGTGTGACCCGCGCTCCAACCAACTAGGCTATCCTGGCTAACTGTAGAAAGGACGTTCAAGGAGAATATTCTCCAGTAAATTTAACAAATATCACTGACAAGATTCGAACGGGTTAACGTTGCCTTACTGGCGGTGTGACCCGCGCTCCAACCAACTAGGCTATCCTGGCTAACTGTAGGAAGGACGTTGATAAGAGAATATTCTCCAGTAAATGTAACAAATATCACTGACAAGATTCGAACGGGTTAACGTTGCCTACTGGCGGTGTGACCCTCGCTCCAACCAACTGGGCTATCCTGGCTAACTGTAGGAAGGACGTTGATAGTAGAATATTCTCCAGTAAATTTAACAAATATCACTGACAAGATTCGAACGGGTTAACGTTGCCTTACTGGCGGTGTGACCCGCGCTCCAACCAACTAGGCTATCCTGGCTAACTGTAGGAAAGACGTTCAAGGAGAATATTCTCCAGTAAATTTAACAAATATCACTGACAAGATTCTAACGGGTTAACGTTGCCTTACTGGCGGTGTGACCCGCGCTCCAACCAACTAGGCTATCCTGGCTAACTGTAGAAAGGACGTTCAAGGAGAATATTCTCCAGTAAATTTAACAAATATCACTGACAAGATTCGAACGGGTTAACGTTGCCTTACTGGCGGTGTGACCCGCGCTCCAACCAACTAGGCTATCCTGGCTAACTGTAGGAAGGACGTTCAAGGAGAATATTCTCCAGTAAATTTAACAAATATCACTGACAAGATTCGAACGGGTTAACGTTGCCTTACTGGCGGTGTGACCCGCGCTCCAACCAACTAGGCTATCCTGGCTAACTGTAGAAAGGACGTTCAAGGAGAATATTCTCCAGTAAATTTAACAAATATCACTGACAAGATTCGAACGGGTTAACGTTGCCTTACTGGCGGTGTGACCCGCGCTCCAACCAACTAGGCTATCCTGGCTAACTGTAGAAAGGACGTTCAAGGAGAATATTCTCCAGTAAATTTAACAAATATCACTGACAAGATTCGAACGGGTTAACGTTGCCTTACTGGCGGTGTGACCCGCGCTCCAACCAACTAGGCTATCCTGGCTAACTGTAGGAAGGACGTTGATAAGAGAATATTCTCCAGTAAATGTAACAAATATCACTGACAAGATTCGAACGGGTT
This sequence comes from Aradus depressus, assembly GCA_963662175.1. NCBI lineage: Eukaryota > Metazoa > Arthropoda > Insecta > Hemiptera > Aradidae > Aradus > Aradus depressus. The sequence goes on along the minus strand of OY759225.1, from coordinate 3,494,150 downwards.
AACGTTGCCTTACTGGCGGTGTGACCCTCGCTCCAACCAACTAGGCTATCCTGGCTAACTGTAGGAAGGACGTTGATAGTAGAATATTCTCCAGTAAATGTAACAAATATCACTGACAAGATTCGAACGGGTTAACGTTGCCTTACTGGCGGTGTGACCCTCGCTCTTACCAACTAGGCTATCCTGGCTAACTGTAGGAAGGACGTTGATAAGAGAATATTCTCCAGTAAATGTAACAAATATCACTGACAAGATTCGAACGGGTTAACGTTGCCTTACTGGCGGTGTGACCCTCGCTCTTACCAACTAGGCTATCCTGGCTAACTGTAGGAAGGACGTTGATAAGAGAATATTCTCCAGTAAATGTAACAAATATCACTGACAAGATTCGAACGGGTTAACGTTGCCTTACTGGCGGTGTGACCCTCGCTCTTACCAACTAGGCTATCCTGGCTAACTGTAGGAAGGACGTTGATAAGAGAATATTCTCCAGTAAATGTAACAAATATCACTGACAAGATTCGAACGGGTTAACGTTGCCTTACTGGCGGTGTGACCCTCGCTCTTACCAACTAGGCTATCCTGGCTAACTGTAGGAAGGACGTTGATAAGAGAATATTCTCCAGTAAATGTAACAAATATCACTGACAAGATTCGAACGGGTTAACGTTGCCTTACTGGCGGTGTGACCCTCGCTCTTACCAACTAGGCTATCCTGGCTAACTGTAGGAAGGACGTTGATAAGAGAATATTCTCCAGTAAATGTAACAAATATCACTGACAAGATTCGAACGGGTTAACGTTGCCTTACTGGCGGTGTGACCCTCGCTCCAACCAACTAGGCTATCCTGGCTAACTGTAGGAAGGACGTTGATAGTAGAATATTCTCCAGTAAATGTAACAAATATCACTGACAAGATTCGAACGGGTTAACGTTGCCTTACTGGCGGTGTGACCCGCGCTCCAACCAACTAGGCTATCTTGGCTAGCTGTAGGAAGGACGTTGATAGTAGAATATTCTCCAGTAAATTTAACAAATATCACTGACAAGATTCGAACGGGTTAACGTTGCCTTACTGGCGGTGTGACCCGCGCTCCAACCAACTAGGCTATCCTGGCTAACTGTAGGAAGGACGTTCAAGGAGAATATTCTCCAGTAAATTTAACAAATATCACTGACAAGATTCGAACGGGTTAACGTTGCCTTACTGGCGGTGTGACCCGCGCTCCAACCAACTAGGCTATCCTGGCTAACTGTAGGAAGGACGTTCAAGGAGAATATTCTCCAGTAAATTTAACAAATATCACTGACAAGATTCGAACGGGTTAACGTTGCCTTACTGGCGGTGTGACCCGCGCTCCAACCAACTAGGCTATCCTGGCTAACTGTAGGAAGGACGTTCAAGGAGAATATTCTCCAGTAAATTTAACAAATATCACTGACAAGATTCGAACGGGTTAACGTTGCCTTACTGGCGGTGTGACCCGCGCTCCAACCAACTAGGCTATCCTGGCTAACTGTAGGAAGGACGTTCAAGGAGAATATTCTCCAGTAAATTTAACAAATATCACTGACAAGATTCGAACGGGTTAACGTTGCCTTACTGGCGGTGTGACCCTCGCTCTTACCAACTAGGCTATCTTGGCTAGCTGTAGGAAGGACGTTGATAAGAGAATATTCTCCAGTAAATTTAACAAATATCACTGACAAGATTCGAACGGGTTAACGTTGCCTTACTGGCGGTGTGACCCGCGCTCCAACCAACTAGGCTATCCTGGCTAACTGTAGGAAGGACGTTCAAGGAGAATATTCTCCAGTAAATTTAACAAATATCACTGACAAGATTCGAACGGGTTAACGTTGCCTTACTGGCGGTGTGACCCGCGCTCCAACCAACTAGGCTATCCTGGCTAACTGTAGGAAGGACGTTCAAGGAGAATATTCTCCAGTAAATTTAACAAATATCACTGACAAGATTCGAACGGGTTAACGTTGCCTTACTGGCGGTGTGACCCGCGCTCCAACCAACTAGGCTATCCTGGCTAACTGTAGAAAGGACGTTCAAGGAGAATATTCTCCAGTAAATTTAACAAATATCACTGACAAGATTCGAACGGGTTAACGTTGCCTTACTGGCGGTGTGACCCGCGCTCCAACCAACTAGGCTATCCTGGCTAACTGTAGAAAGGACGTTCAAGGAGAATATTCTCCAGTAAATTTAACAAATATCACTGACAAGATTCGAACGGGTTAACGTTGCCTTACTGGCGGTGTGACCCGCGCTCCAACCAACTAGGCTATCCTGGCTAACTGTAGGAAGGACGTTGATAAGAGAATATTCTCCAGTAAATGTAACAAATATCACTGACAAGATTCGAACGGGTTAACGTTGCCTTACTGGCGGTGTGACCCTCGCTCCAACCAACTAGGCTATCCTGGCTAACTGTAGGAAGGACGTTGATAAGAGAATATTCTCCAGTAAATGTAACAAATATCACTGACAAGATTCGAACGGGTTAACGTTGCCTTACTGGCGGTGTGACCCTCGCTCCAACCAACTAGGCTATCCTGGCTAACTGTAGGAAGGACGTTGATAGTAGAATATTCTCCAGTAAATGTAACAAATATCACTGACAAGATTCGAACGGGTTAACGTTGCCTTACTGGCGGTGTGACCCTCGCTCTTACCAACTAGGCTATCCTGGCTAACTGTAGGAAGGACGTTGATAAGAGAATATTCTCCAGTAAATGTAACAAATATCACTGACAAGATTCGAACGGGTTAACGTTGCCTTACTGGCGGTGTGACCCTCGCTCTTACCAACTAGGCTATCCTGGCTAACTGTAGGAAGGACGTTGATAAGAGAATATTCTCCAGTAAATGTAACAAATATCACTGACAAGATTCGAACGGGTTAACGTTGCCTTACTGGCGGTGTGACCCTCGCTCTTACCAACTAGGCTATCCTGGCTAACTGTAGGAAGGACGTTGATAAGAGAATATTCTCCAGTAAATGTAACAAATATCACTGACAAGATTCGAACGGGTTAACGTTGCCTTACTGGCGGTGTGACCCTCGCTCTTACCAACTAGGCTATCCTGGCTAACTGTAGGAAGGACGTTGATAAGAGAATATTCTCCAGTAAATGTAACAAATATCACTGACAAGATTCGAACGGGTTAACGTTGCCTTACTGGCGGTGTGACCCTCGCTCTTACCAACTAGGCTATCCTGGCTAACTGTAGGAAGGACGTTGATAAGAGAATATTCTCCAGTAAATGTAACAAATATCACTGACAAGATTCGAACGGGTTAACGTTGCCTTACTGGCGGTGTGACCCTCGCTCCAACCAACTAGGCTATCCTGGCTAACTGTAGGAAGGACGTTGATAGTAGAATATTCTCCAGTAAATGTAACAAATATCACTGACAAGATTCGAACGGGTTAACGTTGCCTTACTGGCGGTGTGACCCTCGCTCTTACCAACTAGGCTATCTTGGCTAGCTGTAGGAAGGACGTTGATAAGAGAATATTCTCCAGTAAATTTAACAAATATCACTGACAAGATTCGAACGGGTTAACGTTGCCTTACTGGCGGTGTGACCCGCGCTCCAACCAACTAGGCTATCTTGGCTAGCTGTAGGAAGGACGTTGATAGTAGAATATTCTCCAGTAAATGTAACAAATATCACTGACAAGATCCGAATGGGTTAACGTTGCCTTACTGGCGGTGTGACCCTCGCTCCAACCAACTAGGCTATCCTGGCTAACTGTAGGAAGGACGTTGATAGTAGAATATTCTCCAGTAAATTTAACAAATATCACTGACAAGATTCGAACGGGTTAACGTTGCCTTACTGGCGGTGTGACCCGCGCTCCAACCAACTAGGCTATCCTGGCTAACTGTAGGAAAGACGTTCAAGGAGAATATTCTCCAGTAAATTTAACAAATATCACTGACAAGATTCTAACGGGTTAACGTTGCCTTACTGGCGGTGTGACCCGCGCTCCAACCAACTAGGCTATCCTGGCTAACTGTAGAAAGGACGTTCAAGGAGAATATTCTCCAGTAAATTTAACAAATATCACTGACAAGATTCGAACGGGTTAACGTTGCCTTACTGGCGGTGTGACCCGCGCTCCAACCAACTAGGCTATCCTGGCTAACTGTAGGAAGGACGTTGATAAGAGAATATTCTCCAGTAAATTTAACAAATATCACTGACAAGATTCGAACGGGTTAACGTTGCCTTACTGGCGGTGTGACCCTCGCTCCAACATACTAGGCTATCCTGGCTAACTGTAGGAAGGACGTTGATAGGAGAATATTCTCCAGTAAATTTAACAAATATCACTGACAAGATTCGAACGGGTTAACGTTGCCTTACTGGCGGTGTGACCCGCGCTCCAATCAACTAGGCTATCCTGGCTAACTGTAGGAAAGACGTTGATAAGAGAATATTCTCCAGTAAATTTAACAAATATCACTGACAAGATTCGAACGGGTTAACGTTGCCTTACTGGCGGTGTGACCCGCGCTCCAACCAACTAGGCTATTCTGGCTAACTGTAGGAAGGACGTTGATAGGAGAATATTCTCCAGTAAATTTAACAAATATCACTGACAAGATTCGAACGGGTTAACGTTGCCTTACTGGCGGTGTGACCCGCGCTCCAACCAACCAGGCTATCCTGGCTAACTGTAGGAAGGACGTTGATAAGGGAATATTCTCCAGTAAATCACTGACAAGATTCGAACGGGTTAACGTTGCCTTACTGGCGGTGTGACCCGCGCTCCAACCAACTAGGCTATCCTGGCTAACTGTAGGAAAGACGTTCAAGGAGAATATTCTCCAGTAAATTTAACAAATATCACTGACAAGATTCTAACGGGTTAACGTTGCCTTACTGGCGGTGTGACCCGCGCTCCAACCAACTAGGCTATCCTGGCTAACTGTAGAAAGGACGTTCAAGGAGAATATTCTCCAGTAAATTTAACAAATATCACTGACAAGATTCGAACGGGTTAACGTTGCCTTACTGGCGGTGTGACCCGCGCTCCAACCAACTAGGCTATCCTGGCTAACTGTAGGAAGGACGTTGATAAGAGAATATTCTCCAGTAAATTTAACAAATATCACTGACAAGATTCGAACGGGTTAACGTTGCCTTACTGGCGGTGTGACCCTCGCTCCAACATACTAGGCTATCCTGGCTAACTGTAGGAAGGACGTTGATAGGAGAATATTCTCCAGTAAATTTAACAAATATCACTGACAAGATTCGAACGGGTTAACGTTGCCTTACTGGCGGTGTGACCCGCGCTCCAATCAACTAGGCTATCCTGGCTAACTGTAGGAAAGACGTTGATAAGAGAATATTCTCCAGTAAATTTAACAAATATCACTGACAAGATTCGAACGGGTTAACGTTGCCTTACTGGCGGTGTGACCCGCGCTCCAACCAACTAGGCTATTCTGGCTAACTGTAGGAAGGACGTTGATAGGAGAATATTCTCCAGTAAATTTAACAAATATCACTGACAAGATTCGAACGGGTTAACGTTGCCTTACTGGCGGTGTGACCCGCGCTCCAACCAACCAGGCTATCCTGGCTAACTGTAGGAAGGACGTTGATAAGAGAATATTCTCCAGTAAATGTAACAAATATCACTGACAAGATTCGAACGGGTTAACGTTGCCTTACTGGCGGTGTGACCCTCGCTCTTACCAACTAGGCTATCCTGGCTAACTGTAGGAAGGACGTTGATAAGAGAATATTCTCCAGTAAATGTAACAAATATCACTGACAAGATTCGAACGGGTTAACGTTGCCTTACTGGCGGTGTGACCCTCGCTCCAACCAACTAGGCTATCCTGGCTAACTGTAGGAAGGACGTTGATAGTAGAATATTCTCCAGTAAATGTAACAAATATCACTGACAAGATTCGAACGGGTTAACGTTGCCTTACTGGCGGTGTGACCCTCGCTCTTACCAACTAGGCTATCTTGGCTAGCTGTAGGAAGGACGTTGATAAGAGAATATTCTCCAGTAAATTTAACAAATATCACTGACAAGATTCGAACGGGTTAACGTTGCCTTACTGGCGGTGTGACCCGCGCTCCAACCAACTAGGCTATCTTGGCTAGCTGTAGGAAGGACGTTGATAGTAGAATATTCTCCAGTAAATGTAACAAATATCACTGACAAGATCCGAATGGGTTAACGTTGCCTTACTGGCGGTGTGACCCTCGCTCCAACCAACTAGGCTATCCTGGCTAACTGTAGGAAGGACGTTGATAGTAGAATATTCTCCAGTAAATTTAACAAATATCACTGACAAGATTCGAACGGGTTAACGTTGCCTTACTGGCGGTGTGACCCGCGCTCCAACCAACTAGGCTATCCTGGCTAACTGTAGGAAAGACGTTCAAGGAGAATATTCTCCAGTAAATTTAACAAATATCACTGACAAGATTCTAACGGGTTAACGTTGCCTTACTGGCGGTGTGACCCGCGCTCCAACCAACTAGGCTATCCTGGCTAACTGTAGAAAGGACGTTCAAGGAGAATATTCTCCAGTAAATTTAACAAATATCACTGACAAGATTCGAACGGGTTAACGTTGCCTTACTGGCGGTGTGACCCGCGCTCCAACCAACTAGGCTATCCTGGCTAACTGTAGGAAGGACGTTGATAAGAGAATATTCTCCAGTAAATTTAACAAATATCACTGACAAGATTCGAACGGGTTAACGTTGCCTTACTGGCGGTGTGACCCTCGCTCCAACATACTAGGCTATCCTGGCTAACTGTAGGAAGGACGTTGATAGGAGAATATTCTCCAGTAAATTTAACAAATATCACTGACAAGATTCGAACGGGTTAACGTTGCCTTACTGGCGGTGTGACCCGCGCTCCAATCAACTAGGCTATCCTGGCTAACTGTAGGAAAGACGTTGATAAGAGAATATTCTCCAGTAAATTTAACAAATATCACTGACAAGATTCGAACGGGTTAACGTTGCCTTACTGGCGGTGTGACCCGCGCTCCAACCAACTAGGCTATTCTGGCTAACTGTAGGAAGGACGTTGATAGGAGAATATTCTCCAGTAAATTTAACAAATATCACTGACAAGATTCGAACGGGTTAACGTTGCCTTACTGGCGGTGTGACCCGCGCTCCAACCAACCAGGCTATCCTGGCTAACTGTAGGAAGGACGTTGATAAGGGAATATTCTCCAGTAAATCACTGACAAGATTCGAACGGGTTAACGTTGCCTTACTGGCGGTGTGACCCTCGCTCCAACCAACCAGGCTATCCTGGCTAACTGTAGGAAGGACGTTGATAAGAGAATTTAACAAATAGGTTAAACTAATTTGAAGAAATAAAATATTTAAAAAAAATATTTTAATGGAAATAAAAATGACAAAGAAAACAAAAACAATAGCACAATCGTTTCTGCACAATAGTAATAAACTTAACTCACTTAGTATATATTAGGTTGAGAAAGATATGTGCTTCTATACATTTTCAGTTTTTCCAAAACAGAGCATAGCAATAGGAGTGATTTCATAAAAAAAATATAATAACTTGATTCTGAGAAGAAAAACACATGAAAACAATATTATTTTTAAAAAAATTATAAAAAATAAAACACTATGTAGGTAAACATTAATGTTTTAGTAGTTTTCCTTAACTCCAGACTTTCCAGAACAAACAAATATTAGAAAATTGTGGAGATTTGTCTGTTGTTGAGAGACATCTACCGGAACATCTCACAAATAGCTAGTCAGGTATTTATCTCAAGTTATGACATGGGTAGACTTCCCACCAGAAAGTGGCCATAGTCTGAACTTAAATTGAGTATCCCCCCAGGAACTAGGTCATCCGCATATAATGCACATATAAACTCTTCACGACATGCCCTGGGCCTTTCTATCTGTGAAGTATTCTACTTTATCGGATATAAGTTAGGAAAAGAGCAGGCGGTTTAGAATTTCACCTTCAAGGATTCCCTCAGAAACTAGCATCAATTTGGTCAACATATGCGTCTTCAAATTGCCAGACTGTATACTATTGTAGCTGCACAGCTTACATTGGAAAGGTTTCTCTCCTGTATGAGTCAACATATGCGTCTTCAAATTGGCCGACTGCTTACAACTGTAGATGCACAGCTTACATTGGAAAGGTTTCTCTCCTGTATGAGTCAACATATGCGTCTTCAAATTGCCAGACTGTATACTACTGTAGCTGCACAGCTTACACTGGAAAGGTTTCTCTCCTGTGTGAGTCATCATATGCCTCTTGAAACTGATAGTGTGTATACAACTGTAGCTGCACAATTTACATTGGAAAGGTATCGTTTCTGAATGTGTGAACATATGCCTCTTGAAACTGGTAGTGTGTATACAACTGTAGCTGCACAGCTTACATTGGAGAGGTTTCTCTCCTGTATGAGTATACATATGCATCTTCAAACTAACATGCTGTGTACAACAGTAGCTGCACAGCTTACATTGGAAAGGTTTCTCTCCTGTATGAGTCAACATATGCGTCTTCAAATTGCCAGACTGTATACTACTGTAGCTGCACAGCTTACATTGGAAAGGTATCCCTCCTGCATGAGTCAACATATGCTTCTTCAAACTAACAGAGTGTGTACAACAGTAGCTGCACAGCTTACATTGGAAAGGTTTCTCTCCTGTATGAGTCAACATATGCATCTTGAAACTGGTAGTGTGTTTACAACTGTAGCTGCACAATTTACATTGGAAAGGTTTCGTCCCTGAATGAGTCAACATATGCGTCTTCAAATTGGCAGACTGTATACAACTGTAGCTGCACAATTTACATTGGAAAGGTTTCATTCCTGAATGCGTCAACATATGCCTCTTCAAATTACCAGACTGTATACAACTGTAGCTGCACAATTTACATTGGAAAGGTTTCATTCCTGAATGCGTCAACATATGCCTCTTCAAATTACCAGACTGTATACAACTGTAGCTGCACAATTTACATTGGAACGGTTTCGTCCCTGAATGAGTCAACATATGCGTCTTCAAATTGGCCGACTGCTTACAACTGTAGATGCACAGCTTACATTGGAAAGGTTTCTCTCCTGTATGAGTCAACATATGCCTCTTCAAACTGCCAGACTGTGTACAACTGTAGCTGCACAGCTTACATTGGAAAGGTTTTTGTACATTTCTCGTCCAAGAAGTTGCGGTATCGTCCTCTGATGACAAATCTATGTCCAGCTGTGGACGGACGGCTCTTACATGCCGCCAAACAATGTGCTTCCTAAGTCTGCCTAGGCTGACTGACATATGACCACAGTGAAAACACGCCATCCACACGGAGCCAACAGTATCACCTAAAATAGAAATATAAATATATATATATATATATATACATATATATATAAATGTTGCATATATGTTTTCCATAGTTTAGAGAGGGGTCGGCTGCAAATTAAAATAAGAAAAAAGATATTGTTGTTCGCTAGTGCGGGCCGCCGTCTCCTGGATTGCAGTACACCGGACTTACCGAAGTGTTCATTTATCAGAAGCTCCGGTTCTCCTTTTGTATGAAATCTTCGTTCTTCTTTGATCTTGAAATTGCATTTTATGAAATCTCGAGATCAAAATCGAAAGTTATGTTTAAACGCTTAGCTGATGTAAGAATAAGTACATTAGTGTGAATAGTCAAAGAAATATTTTAGAATATCGAAAATATAGAACAGGCATCTTTTTCATAAAATGTATCATGTAGGGTAACGACGTCGTTGTGTGAGCATTATAAGGTAAAGAAAATGTGGTAAAGTCCGCCTAGGCTGACTGACATATAACCACAGTGAAAAGTGTTTGCTACAGTTTAGAGCAGGGGTCGGCAACGTTTTTGTACGTTGTCATGTACAAAAAGTACACAAGAAGAGAAGCGCCAAATTATTGGAATTTTTATGGGAACAGCTGTTCAAAAAATTAGGAATTATTTTTGTAATTATAAATATAAAAATAGCATTAGTTTCGTATTTATTAAAAGTGAGAAAGGAAAAAAGATAAATGATGGTCGAGCCAGACAGTGTAGAGAGAGACATGAGACTAGACCAGACACATCATAGTGTAGATTGAGTCGTGAGTGAAGTGACATCACAGTGGAAATAGAAATAAGGTGTTTAGAGAGTCACCGTAATGACTATGCATTTTTTATGGAATGGCCATCAAATGTATGTTGTGTTTCAAGGATCGGCTTGATTATATGATAACATTATAATTATACAGGGCCAAAGATAAATGGCCACAGAGAAAAGGCAGAGTATATTCAAGAAATAGTTAGTAGTGGAAAATTTATCTATAACAGATTTTTTTTTATTTTTAACATTTATTTTGTTTTCTTTATAATGTAGGTTAAGTGTAATAAACCCAACATCTTGTTTCCCTAACAATAAATATAACGAAATCATGAATATTATAAATAATAAAAATTTCTTTGGATCAGATAATTTAACAAATTGAAAATTATAAAAATTTAATCCAAAGGCCAACAAATTTTTACAGGAAGTAATATATTTATTATCATTATTATATTCATTTTTAATTATCAAACCGTATATATTTTTTAATAGAATGAAACATCTAACCGTTTTTTTGTCAAAAAATAATTTTTGTGTTAAAGATATAAAAATATAATAAGCATGGTATAACAACTTACCGAAGTCATCAGATATCAGAAGCTCGGGATCTAGTTTTATGTGAAATATTGGTTCTTCTTTGATCTTAACAGTGCGGTCTGCGAAATCTGGGAATACAGAGAGAAAAATAGAATCTTATTGAAAATATGTATAGATATAACATATACCCCCTCCCGATATAACCATATCATATGGGTATGATGTAAAAACTTGCAAAGGGGCTTAATACAATTGACAAATCGATATTATTCGGAGTGACGAATTAAAGAATACATCGAATGCAGAAAGAATAGTATGAGCTGTACTTTTTAATTTATCTGTAATTGTAGTGTCTCTAAATACCGCGAGAATACAGCGTCGACGGTTTTCGAATTTTTTCTTGAAATGCTTCGATTTGAATTCATTTGTAGATTAAATTTGTCCTTTGAATGATGCACCCATACCTTTTTTCTACGTCTCTTATTCATTCAACTCAGAAGAAGGTTGTTCGCTAGCAGAAGCCAACACAAAAAGTCATCCTCAGTTCGGGTGTAACCGAGGCCAGTTTAGGCACTCACGACGGACGACATCGGATCACATAATCGCCCCACATCGGATCGGGAGAATTACGGATCCAGTATAGGTGCGGCCTTACGCAGCATGCACATCAAAGACACTTACGCTCTGGCAGCCCCTACCACCAAGATGTTTACAAATTAAAAAAAAAAAAAATCAGAAGAAAGAACTAATGTATTTGTGTCGAATTTGCGCAACACAGGTATCTACGAGCGCCTGAGGTAGCGTGCATACCTTCTAAGGTCAAGATCGCGGGTTTGAAACCCGGTCGAATTCCCTAGATACTTTAGGTACTCTGAGAATTTTTCACTTCAGTGTATGACGCGTCGTTAGGATGGGACGCTAAGCGATGGTCCCGTGCCTGTACTATATCAGGAACCCATTAGAGACTAGTAGAGTCGGGATCATGTCCAACCAGAGCGACGAGAGTGCGCAGTGCTAGTAGGCGATAAGATCTTGTTGTTAAAGGCCAGACATGAGTAACAATAACTAAATAGAACATATGTTTCAGAAAGTGTAACATTTAGGGTAACGACGTCGTTCTGAGAGAATTGTAAGGCAAAGAAGAACATTAGTCTGGTAAATACAGAGTGTCACTATATTATCTTTACAACAACTTACAGAGGCGAAGAGAGGTTTGTTCTTCAGAGAGGTCTGGCTCCTGTTTGATCTCCATCCTGCTCTCTCTCAGGTCTGCCAACATAAACAATAGTTAATTACTGAATAATTAAACTTACTTTTAGCTTTAACTAGCTAAACCATAAATTTTAAATATTAACATTATGAAGCGCACTCATGCATAACAACTCACTTCCTATATATATGTTTTTTTACCTTCTTATACATTAACAAGATTTGTAATCTTTCGAAAAATCAAGTTCGAGTTTTCAATGGCATTGCACTTCCAAGGGGACCTTGAACACGATTTGACCATTCACGCCATGATGTATTCATGGAACTTATGAACTCTCCAACAATTGTAGCAATAAACTTGAGATTTGAATAGAAGGCAAATGTCCTCATTTAGATCTGATTCAATTAACGCCGCAATAGAAAAAATAAACATTTCTAAATTTGATAATTTATATTTGTCAAGTAAAAATAACCTTGAAACCTGAAAATACCTCCCAGATAAAATAAACTAAGGGCCTCGGTTGGATTTCGAACCCACGATCTTCAGCTCAAAGACGACCACTCATACCACTGAGCTACCGGCGCCCTCTGATAATTTATATTTGTCAAGTAAAAATAACTTTGAAACCTGAAAAATAAGATAATTAACTATTTGACTACGACAAAAAAAAATTCAGTGACTTATACTCATATTCCAAACATGAATAAAATCAGTTCAGTGGTTTAATGACACAACAAATCTCTTCGCGAAGGAATGCATAAACTTAAGGAATTTACGGTATATAGGACAAACCTGTGGTGGTCAAACGAGATATTTTTGGTATCTGTATGCATACAGATTACAAAAAACATTTTTAGAAATTCATAATTTCCCTACAGAATTTCCGTCGGAACCAGATTTATTTTAATTAAGTTCGGATTAAATGAATGTACTGTAGTACTCATAAAAACTATGTATTGCCAAAAACAATGTCAGAACATAATTAAATAAAACAAGAATGTAAATTACGAAAATCTGTGGAACATTCTCCTGTATAAAACATTCTTTATTATACATTAAAATTAGAAATGGTCATGTGGGGTGAGTTCGCATGGAATGGCTGCTGTTTATTACCAAGTAGAGAACAAAAATATTGGATTTGTTGTATACTGTTTTAGTATCACAACATTGTAATGTATTGTAAATTTAAAATATATTGCTTGGATCTTGGACAATCTATTGTCAGTACATTTCATAAGTACTCACCTGAACTGAGATCCATAACTTCACAAGTAATAACACGGATGAAAAATAATATTTGAAAGAGAAAACAACAGGCTCGGATAAGTAAGTTCAGAGAATAACTAATAAGTGTGACTTTATAAGTCTTGGTTGACCCGTTAAATACACAAGGCCTCAAACGCCTTAAGAAGGTTGAGTATGGTATTTAGTCGATAGTATTGGTATGAAAAACTATCGATATACAATTTTTATTTATTAAAATAATATAACTCATATAACTAAAAACAAATATTGTTTATGTCACCTTTCCCATCTCCAATCTAAGCATGCTCGACACCACTTAAAATTACGAATTATATTGGAAGGAGGGGGGGGGGGGACTACAAGTATATGCGAGGGGCCCCCAGAAGAACAGTGGCGTTTGTCTGGTTCTGCATATATTTATAACCATTTAATCATTGATACCCATAATAAATGGTATTTGTTTAAGCTTCTTTACAATTTTTAAGAAATATTTGGTTTCCTTTTTTTGAAGTTGACATTCACTCGGAGCCGATATGAAACAGCATCGCACGGTTCTGTAAAAATTATTTTACGTAGCATGAACTACTGATATGTGTTTCCTATACAATTATTTTACAACTTTTGAAAATGCCATACCACATTGCTCTAATAATGTGTTTTAAAATAATAAATGGCATCAGTGCCAAAGTGAAGACAGATAATTATATGTTTATTCTTCCACTAATTTAGTTAGAACCTAACACTTTTTTTTTTTTCATTACAAATGGTTGACTATCACGGTTTCTGTTTGAAACCTATCTGAAAACAAAAGGACGGTCCATGTTCTATTTTTCTTCCTCGACTATCCTTGCTAGAACCAACCAAAATATATTTTTCATCTTTACATACTGGAGCTGGTTGAAGCCTATCTACCGACATTGAACTTGTGTGGTTTGATTCTGAAAATAAAAATATTGTGTGTCTGTGAACACGGTAACTCCCAATACAATGATTGTATCAACACAAAATATTATACTGAATCGAAATGTCCATGAGGGGACGAAAGACCAGATTGGCGAATAGTAGCTGGTGTGGAAGGGGCTGCCCGAGAATGCGCTGGGCGAAGTGCTCCCTGACGTCCTGAACCCTGAGTTGGGGAGTTGGCAAGTTTTCGATTTTTTTTTTTTTTTTTTTTTTCCTGGTTGTTAGAAATCTGAGGCTCTCGCCATACCCCGCCGAGGATAGAATCCAACCTTCTAAAAATATTTAGGACATCCTACTGGGGTAATTGGTCTAGGATAGAGTTAGTTCCTTGGAATAGAGGAGGAATTGGAACACCTACTACAACGACCTTTTCCTGCATGAGTTAGTAGCAGTGGTAACTACAGTCCATGTTGGATGATAGTCCGATAATCCTCCGGTGTGGCCACTTGCTACAGAAGCTGTCCGGTCTATGAAGTCTTAGGTGTTTAAAATCAAAACACACTAACTTTAAGAAATTAATAATTAAAAGAAATTAATGAATATAATAATAATATAAATGTCGTCGGTGAATCACAGGTAATGTACCCTGAACGAATGAATCAATCAACATTTCATTGCGTAATATTCATTATGTCGGCAGTTATTGGCTGTATTAGTAACCACTGCCACTACGAATCCCTCTGTATTTATTTTTTTTAAATAATAATTGTATTCTCGTCTAACTAATATTAATGACAGGTTAAGTCCTCATTGTGTTTCGACTTAAAATATGAAATTTCATGGCGATATATTCATTACGTCGGCAGTTATTGTAGTTTTGAGCTGAGGCCCCTCTTTCCATACCGCTGAAAATTAGTAAGTGTTTTCCTTGTGGGGTTTTGAATTAACATTTTAGATTTTGTATCAATACTATCATTACAACGGCAGTTAGGCAGTTACTAGGCTATCCTGGCTAACTGTAGGAAGGACGTTGATAAGAGAATATTCTCCAGTAAATTTAACAAATATCACTGACAAGATTCGAACGGGTTAACGTTGCCTTACTGGCGGTGTGACCCTCGCTCCAACATACTAGGCTATCCTGGCTAACTGTAGGAAGGACGTTGATAGGAGAATATTCTCCAGTAAATTTAACAAATATCACTGACAAGATTCGAACGGGTTAACGTTGCCTTACTGGCGGTGTGACCCGCGCTCCAATCAACTAGGCTATCCTGGCTAACTGTAGGAAAGACGTTGATAAGAGAATATTCTCCAGTAAATTTAACAAATATCACTGACAAGATTCGAACGGGTTAACGTTGCCTTACTGGCGGTGTGACCCGCGCTCCAACCAACTAGGCTATCCTGGCTAACTGTAGGAAGGACGTTGATAGGAGAATATTCTCCAGTAAATTTAACAAATATCACTGACAAGATTCGAACGGGTTAACGTTGCCTTACTGGCGGTGTGACCCGCGCTCCAACCAACCAGGCTATCCTGGCTAACTGTAGGAAGGACGTTGATAAGGGAATATTCTCCAGTAAATCACTGACAAGATTCGAACGGGTTAACGTTGCCTTACTGGCGGTGTGACCCTCGCTCCAACCAACCAGGCTATCCTGGCTAACTGTAGGAAGGACGTTGATAAGAGAATTTAACAAATAGGTTAAACTAATTTGAAGAAATAAAATATAAAAAAAAAAATATTTTAATGGAAATAAAAATGACAAAGAAAACAAAAACAATAGCACAATCGTTTCTGCACAATAGTAATAAACTTAACTCACTTAGTATATATTAGGTTGAGAAAGATATGTGCTTCTATACATTTTCAGTTTTTCTAAAACAGAGCATAGCAATAGGAGTGATTTCATAAAAAAAATATAATAACTTGATTCTGAGAAGAAAAACACATGAAAACAATATTATTTTTAAAAAAATTATAAAAAATAAAACACTATGTAGGTAAACATTAATGTTTTAGTAGTTTTCCTTAACTCCAGACTTTCCAGAACAAACAAATATTAGAAAATTGTGGAGATTTGTCTGTTGTTGAGAGACATCTACCGGAACATCTCACAAATAGCTAGTCAGGTATTTATCTCAAGTTATGACATGGGTAGACTGCCCACCAGAAAGTGGCCATAGTCTGAACTTAAATTGAGTATCCCCCCAGGAACTAGGTCATCCGCATATAATGCACATATAAACTCTTCACGACATGCCCTGGGCCTTTCTATCTGTGAAGTATTCTACTTTATCGGATATAAGTTAGGAAAAGAGCAGGCGGTTTAGAATTTCACCTTCAAGGATTCCCTCAGAAACTAGCATCAATTTGGAATCGAAATTTCCCTCTGACTCATCTTATCATGGTTTATACAGTCAAATGCTCGTTTAGTTAGAATAACTATTATCGATATACTAGTAGTCAATTATTTACCCAATTGTGTATTAAATATAATCATGGAAAATAAGAAATCTCAAAAAATATTTCTAAATCGCCAGGTCAATAACTCTCGTTGCATAACTTACATTAGAAAGGTTTCCCTCCTGTATGAGTCAACATATGCCTCTTCAAATGGCCAGACTGTGTACAACTGTAGCTGCACAGCTTACATTGGAAAGGTTTCGTCCCTGAATGAGTCAACATATGCGTCTTCAAATGGGCAGATTGTTTACAACTGTAGATGCACAGCTTACATTGGAAAGGTTTCTCTGCTGCATGAGTCAACATATGCGTCTTCAAATTGCCAGAATATATACAAGTGTAGCTGCACAGCTTACATTGTAAAGGTTTCTCTCCTGTATGAGTCAACATATGCGTCTTCAAATTGCCAGACTGTATACTACTGTAGCTGCACAGCTTACATTGGAAAGGTTTCTCTCCTGTGTGAGTCATCATATGCCTTTTGAAACTGATAGTGTGTATACAACTGTAGCTGCACAATTTACATTGGAAAGGTATCGTTTCTGAATGTGTCAACATATGCCTCTTGAAACTGGTAGTGTGTATACAACTGTAGCTGCACAGCTTACATTGGAGAGGTTTCTCTCCTGTATGAGTATACATATGCATCTTCAAACTAACATGCAGTGTACAACAGTAGCTGCACAGCTTACATTGGAAAGGTTTCTCTCCTGTATGAGTCAACATATGCGTCTTCAAATTGCCAGACTGTATACTATTGTAGCTGCACAGCTTACATTGGAAAGGTTTCTCTCCTGTATGAGTCAACATATGCGTCTTCAAATTGCCAGACTGTATACTACTGTAGCTGCACAGCTTACATTGGAAAGGTATCCCTCCTGCATGAGTCCACATATGCTTCTTCAAACTAACAGAGTGTGTACAACAGTAGCTGCACAGCTTACATTGGAAAGGTTTCTCTCCTGTATGAGTCAACATATGCATCTTGAAACTGGTAGTGTGTTTACAACTGTAGCTGCACAATTTACATTGGAAAGGTTTCGTCCCTGAATGAGTCAACATATGCGTCTTCAAATTGGCAGACTGTATACAACTGTAGCTGCACAATTTACATTGGAAAGGTTTCATTCCTGAATGCGTCAACATATGCCTCTTCAAATTACCAGACTGTATACAACTGTAGCTGCACAATTTACATTGGAACGGTTTCGTCCCTGAATGAGTCAACATATGCGTCTTCAAATTGGCCGACTGTTTACAACTGTAGATGCACAGCTTACATTGGAAAGGTTTCTCTCCTGTATGAGTCAACATATGCGTCTTCAAATTGCCAGACTGTATACTACTGTAGCTGCACAGCTTACATTGGAAAGATTTCTCTCCTGTATGAGTCAACATATGCGTCTTCAAATTACCAGACGGTATACAACTGTAGCTGCACGATTTACATTGGAAAGGTTTCGTTCCTGAATGTGTCAACATATGCCTCTTCAAACTGCCAGACTGTGTACAACTGTAGCTGCACAGCTTACATTGGAAAGGTTTTTGTACATTTCTCGTCCAAGAAGTTGCGGTATCGTCCTCTGATGACAAATCTATGTCCAGCTGTGGACGGACAGCTCTTACATGCCGCCAAACAATGTGCTTCCTAAGTCTACCTAGGCTGACTGACATATGACCACAGTGAAAACACGCCATCCACACGGAGCCAACAGTATCACCTAAAATAGAAATATAAATATATATATATATATATAAATGTTGCATATATGTTTTCCATAGTTTAGAGAGGGGTCGGCTGCAAATCAAAATAAGAAAAAAGATATTGTTGTTCGCTAGTGCGGGCCGCCGTCTCCTGGATTGCAGTACACCGGACTTACCGAAGTGTTCATTTATCAGAAGCTCCGGTTCTCCTTTTGTATGAAATCTTCGTTCTTCTTTGATCTTGAAATTGCATTTTATGAAATCTCGAGATCAAAATCGAAAGTTATGTTTAAACGCTTAGCTGATGTAAGAATAAGTACATTAGTGTGAATAGTCAAAGAAATATTTTAGAATATCGAAAATATAGAACAGGCATCTTTTTCATAAAATGTATCATGTAGGGTAACGACGTCGTTGTGTGAGCATTATAAGGTAAAGAAAATGTGGTAAAGTCCGCCTAGGCTGACTGACATATAACCACAGTGAAAAGTGTTTGCTACAGTTTAGAGCAGGGGTCGGCAACGTTTTTGTACGTTGTCATGTACAAAAAGTACACAAGAAGAGAAGCGCCAAATTATTGGAATTTTTATGGGAACAGCTGTTCAAAAAATTAGGAATTATTTTTGTAATTATAAATATAAAAATAGCATTAGTTTCGTATTTATTAAAAGTGAGAAAGGAAAAAAGATAAATGATGGTCGAGCCAGACAGTGTAGAGAGAGACATGAGACTAGACCAGACACATCATAGTGTAGATTGAGTCGTGAGTGAAGTGACATCACAGTGGAAATAGAAATAAGGTGTTTAGAGAGTCACCGTAATGACTATGCATTTTTTATGGAATGGCCATCAAATGTATGTTGTGTTTCAAGGATCGGCTTGATTATATGATAACATTATAATTATACAGGGCCAAAGATAAATGGCCACAGAGAAAAGGCAGAGTATATTCAAGAAATAGTTAGTAGTGGAAAATTTATCTATAACAGATTTTTTTTTATTTTTAACATTTATTTTGTTTTCTTTATAATGTAGGTTAAGTGTAATAAACCCAACATCTTGTTTCCCTAACAATAAATATAACGAAATCATGAATATTATAAATAATAAAAATTTCTTTGGATCAGATAATTTAACAAATTGAAAATTATAAAAATTTAATCCAAAGGCCAACAAATTTTTACAGGAAGTAATATATTTATTATCATTATTATATTCATTTTTAATTATCAAACCGTATATATTTTTTAATAGAATGAAACATCTAACCGTTTTTTTGTCAAAAAATAATTTTTGTGTTAAAGATATAAAAATATAATAAGCATGGTATAACAACTTACCGAAGTCATCAGATATCAGAAGCTCGGGATCTAGTTTTATGTGAAATATTGGTTCTTCTTTGATCTTAACAGTGCGGTCTGCGAAATCTGGGAATACTGAGAGAAAAATAGAATCTTATTGAAAATATGTATAGATATAACATATACCCCCTCCCGATATAACCATATCATATGGGTATGATGTAAAAACTTGCAAAGGGGCTTAATACAATTGACAAATCGATATTATTCGGAGTGACGAATTAAAGAATACATCGAATGCAGAAAGAATAGTATGAGCTGTACTTTTTAATTTATCTCTTAGAATAATATTGATTTGTCAAGTATTGGGCCCCATAGAATGTTTTTTGCATCGATTTTCGTCATTTTCAAACGTTTTTCTCTTTTGTTTCATCAAGTTCTGATCTTACGTTAGTACGTTCATGATAATCTGAACTGGTTATAGTACAAAAACTGATTCCGACGGAATTTAAATATTTCCGAGATCGCATGGATTGACCGCTGTCTGTTAATATCAACTATGAGAAAACAATATTGGACTTGTATTCTGTTCTGTTTATTATAGGTTCTGTTTATTATCGTCTCAAGTCAATAGTATTGTGTAATTGTGAGAAACTATCGATATATCGTTTTTAATTTAAAAATTAATATAATTTTATTACTTATTTAAATAGAAACAAATATTATTTATCTCATCTTTTCACGTCACCAATCGAAGCATTTTCGACACTACTTTAAATTATGAATTACATCGGGAGAAGGGGGGACTACAAATATATGCGAGGGGCCCCCAGAAGAACAGTGGCTTTTGTCTGGTTCTGCATATATTTACAACAATTTAATCATTAATATCCATTTCATTTAAATGTGATGTTAAGCCACTTTACAGTTTTTTTAAAATACTTGGCATAAAAGATACTGGACGACAGTCGGGCGGAGCACTTAACATTTGGTAGAATGTCGACTTACCCAAGTTATCACTTATCAGAAGCTCGGGTTCTTGTTTTATGTGAAATGATGGTTCTTCTTTGATCTTTATAGTGCGTTCTTCGAAATCTGGAAACAGAAGGAAAAAAGCAAATGTGTGAGTGAAGCAGTATTCACGAATATAGATATGTAAACATCTGCTTTAGTTTCAAAAACTTGTTGCCGAGCACTGATTTTAATTAAAGTTAGTTTTATAATGTTTCAATAAGAAAAGTAGTATGAGGAATAAAACTTTCAAGTTTAGTGTTCTTCAATTTCTTTTATACATGAAATTAAAGGTTTGTGATAGCTAAAATAAGGTATAAACAACTGTAATTGTAGTGTCTCTAAATACCGCGAGAATACAGCGTCGACGGTTTTCGAATTTTTTCTTGAAATGCTTCGATTTGAATTCATTTGTAGATTAAATTTGTCCTTTAAATGATGCACCCATACCTTTTTTCTACGTCTCTTATTCATTCAACTCAGAAGAAGGTTGTTCGCTAGCAGAAGCCAACACAAAAAGTCATCCTCAGTTCGGGTGTAACCAAGGCCAGTTTAGGCACTCACGACGGACGACATCGGATCACATAATCGCCCCACATCGGATCGGGAGAATTACGGATCCAGTATAGGTGCGGCCTTACGCAGCATGCACATCAAAGACACTTACGCTCTGGCAGCCCCTACCACCAAGATGTTTACAAATTAAAAAAAAAAAAAATCAGAAGAAAGAACTAATGTATTTGTGTCGAATTTGCGCAACACAGGTATCTACGAGCGCCTGAGGTAGCGTGCTTACCTTCTAAGGTCAAGATCGCGGGTTTGAAACCCGGTCGAATTCCCTAGATACTTTAGGTACTCTGAGAATTTTTCACTTCAGTGTATGACGCGTCGTTAGGATGGGACGCTAAGCGATGGTCCCGTGCCTGTACTATATCAGGAACCCATTAGAGACTAGTAGAGTCGGGATCATGTCCAACCAGAGCGACGAGAGTGCGCAGTGCTAGTAGGCGATAAGATCTTGTTGTTAAAGGCCAGACATGAGTAACAATAACTAAATAGAACATATGTTTCAGAAAGTGTAACATTTAGGGTAACGACGTCGTTCTGAGAGAATTGTAAGGCAAAGAAGGACATTAGTCTGGTAAATACAGAGTGTCACTATATTATCTTTACAACTTACAGAGGCGGAGAGAGGTTTCTTCTTCAGAGAGGTCTGGCTCCTGTTTGATCTCCATCCTGCTCTCTCTCAGGTCTGCCAACATAAACAATAGTTAATTACTGACTAATTAAACTTACTTTTAGTAAC
Source organism: Aradus depressus (assembly GCA_963662175.1). Lineage (NCBI taxonomy): Eukaryota > Metazoa > Arthropoda > Insecta > Hemiptera > Aradidae > Aradus > Aradus depressus. The sequence goes on along the minus strand of OY759225.1, from coordinate 3,472,317 downwards.
TAGCTAAACCATAAATTTTAAATATATACATTATAAAGCGCACTCATCCATAACAACTCACTTCCTATAAGTTTTTTTACCTTCTTATACATTAACAAGATTTGTAATCTTTCGAAAATTCAAGTTCGAGTTTTCAATGGCATTGCACTTCCAAGGGGACCTTGAACACGATTTGACCATTCACGCCATGATGTATTCATGGAACTTATGAACTCTCCAACAATTGTAGCAATAAACTTGAGATTTGAATAGAAGGCAAATGTCCTCATTTAGATCTGATTCAATTAACGCCGCAATAGAAAAAATATTGAAAAAATAAACATTTCTAAATTTGATAATTTATATTTGTCAAGTAAAAATAACCTTGAAACCTGAAAATACCTCCCAGATAAAATAAACTAAAGGCCTCGGTTGGGTTTCGAACCCACGGTCTTCAGCTCAGAAGACAAGTACTCATACCACTGAGCTACCGGCGCCCTCTGATAATTTATATTTGTCAAGTAAAAATAACTTTGAAACCTGAAAATACCTCCCAGATAAAATAAACTAAAGCCTCGTTTACACGATGCCAGTAGGGAGACAAGTAAGTTGGTCCAAGTTACTTGTTCCGTCTGAACAGTCACTTGTAGATTGTTTGGTGGCCAAGTCAACTTGGCGTGCAACTTGTCAGGCAAGGCAAGTTAATTGGCCGGGGTTCTATTTTGGGGCAGCTTGCCTTCCCCCTCCACTGCGAGCAAGTAATTTGCTTGACAAGGGCAAGTGTACCTGCTCAGTGTAAACAACTACTTGGTCAGTCTGCCGGCATCATTTGGCAAGTGTTATCAGTTCTGTGTATTAGTGTGATTCTCATCTATTTATCGTCATTTGAATTTCGTTTACGTTTACTTTCATTCAATAAAAAAGTGTAAGATGTCGCATCTCAAGTGGAATGAACAGATGACCTGTACATTTGTGGAATTGTACGTTGAGAATGAAGTACTGTGGAACATGCACAGTGAGTTGTACAAAAATAAAAACGCAAGATATACAGCACTGGAGGACATTGTCAGGAACATGGATGTTGAGGGGTTGACTGTGAGTGCGGCGAAAAACAAGATAAAGAGTCTCAGAGCCACACACAATCAGGAACATTTTAAAATTGAAAAATCTATGTCCTCTGGCGCCGGAATAGATAATGCATATAAACCTTCTTAAAACATAAAAGTTCTTTCAACAGCATTGCCGATCCCCCTCTACAGAGCTCTTCTACCGATCCTACCGTTCAAGATAACTTTCCATTTCCTCCTCAAGATAAGTAGGTACTTAACACTCCCCAAACATCTTTAATTGCCCGGCTTACAGCGCTTCTTCCTTTCCATCTTTCCCATTTTACACACCCAACTTGACACTTAACTTGCAACTGACTGAAACACGTGTGAACACAACTTGCCACTTGCACTGCCAGACTCTACTAAAAGACAAGCACTCATACCACTGAGCTACCGGCGCCCTCTGATAATTTATATTTGTCAAGTAAAAATAACTTTGAAACCTGAAAAATAAGATAATTAACTATTTGACTACGACAAAAAAAAATTCAGTGACTTATACTCATATTCCAAACATGAATAAAATCAGTTCAGTGGTTTAATGACACAACAAATCTCTTCGCGAAGGAATGCATAAACTTAAGGAATTTACGGTATATAGGACAAACCTGTGGTGGTCAAACGAGATATTTTTGGTATCTGTATGCATACAGATTACAAAAAACATTTTTAGAAATTCATAATTTCCCTACAGAATTTCCGTCGGAACCAGATTTATTTTAATTAAGTTCGGGTTAAATGAATGTACTGTAGTACTCATAAAAACCATGTATTGCCAAAAACAATGTCAGAACATAATTAAATAAAACAAGAATGTAAATTACGAAAATCTATGGAACATTCTCCTGTATAAAACATTCTTTATTATACATTAAAATTAGAAATGGTCATGTGGGGTGAGTTCGCATGGAATGGCTGCTGTTTATTACCAAGTAGAGAACAAAAATATTGGATTTGTTGTATACTGTTTTAGTATCACAACATTGTAATGTATTGTAAATTTGAAATATATTGCTTGGATCTTGGACAATATTGTCAGTACATTTCATAAGTACTCACCTGAATTGAGATCCATAACTTCACAAGTAATAACACGGATGAAAAATAATATTTGAAAGAGAAAACAACAGGCTCGAATAAGTAAGTTCAGAGAATAACTAATAACGGATAAATAAGTTCAGAGAATAACTAATAAGTGTGACTTTATAAGTCTTGGTTGACGCGTTAAATACACAAGGCCTCAAACGCCTTAAGAAGGTTAAGTATGGTATTTAGTCGATAGTATTGGTATGAAAAACTATCGATATACAATTTTTATTTATTAAAATAATATAACTCATATAACTAAAAACAAATATTGGTTATGTCACCTTTCCCATCTCCAATCTAAGCATGCTCGACACCACTTAAAATTACGAATTATATTGGAAGGAGGGGAGGGGGGGACTACAAGTATATGCGAGGGGCCCCCAGAAGAACAGTGGCGTTTGTCTGGTTCTGCATATATTTATAACCAGTTAATCATTGATACCCATATTAAATGGTATTTGTTTAAGCTTCTTTACAATTTTTAAGAAATATTTGGTTTCCTTTCATTGAAGTTGACATTCACTCGGAGCCGATATGAAACAGCATCGCACGGTTCTGTAAAAATTATTTTACGTGGCATGAACTACTGATATGTGTTTCCTATACAATTATTTTACAACTTTTGAAAATGCCATACCACATTGCTCTAATAATGTGTTTTAAAATAATAAATGGCATCAGTGCCAAAGTGAAGACAGATAATTATATATTTATTCTTCCACTAATTTAGTTAGAACCTAACACTTTTTTTTTTTCATTACAAATGGTTGACTATCACGGTTTCTGTTTGAAACCTATCTGAAAACAAAAGGACGGTCTATATTCTATTTTTCTTCCTCGACTATCCTAGCTAGAACCAACCAAAATATATTTTTCATCTTTACATACTGGAGCTGGTTGAAGCCTATCTACCGACATTGAAGTTGTGTGGTTTGATTCTGAAAATAAAAATATTGTGTGTCTGTGAACACGGTAACTCCCAATACAATGATTGTATCAACACAAAATATTATACTGAATCGAAATGTCCATGAGGGGAGGAGAGACCAGATTGGCAAATAGTAGCTGGTGTGGAAGGGGCTGCCCGAGAATGCGCTGGGCGAAGTGCTCCCTGAAATCAGAATTGTCGAGTTGGCAGGATGTCGACTTTTAAGTAGGTAGAAATCACTTATCAGCGGTATTGAGTCTCTCGCCATAAACCGCCGAGGATAGAATCCAACCTTCTAAAAATATTTAGGGCATCCTACTGGGGTAATTGGTCTAGGATAGAGTTAGTTCCTTGGAATAGATCACCATGCTTGCAGAATTGTAAACACTAATCTTGTATATAATTTAACTTTGCCTACATTCCATTTTTTCATTTTACTTGCTTGTTCTCTTTTCCTATCAATTATTAATCAGTTTCGTATTATCACTCATGGGATCTCCTTTTCGATACATAGGACCGAGCCGTCTTCTCCTCTAACCCCTCACCTGCCCTATATATTACCTCCCTCCTCTCTTCACCATGACCTATAATATATTAACCAGTTGTCATGTTAACGCCCAGTCCCTCTTCCCTCATTTTGACGAGTTCTCAGACTTTTTCCAATCCCATACCTATCACCTGATTGGAATCTCCGAGACCTGGCTAACCCCTTTCATCCCTAACTCCGCTCTTCCTCTTCCTGGCTACACCTTGTTTCGTAATGACCGCTCCGGTCGGACTGGTGGGGGTGTGGGGGTCTATGTACATGACTCTCTCAACGCCCGCGTTCTCGATTGTTCATCTGACTCCCCCCTCCCACACGTCGAGTATATGTTACTGGAAGTAACAATTCGCCATGAAAAGTTGCTTTATGGTGTAGTCTACAGACCTCCCTCTATTCCCTTTGGCACCGACCTTGAATCCCTACTCCTAGCGTACCTCCCCATTTACTCCAATCTCATCCTTGCCGGAGATTTCAACTCAAACTTCCTCTCTGATTCCTATGATAAAAAGTACCTCCTTAACCTTTTTTACTCCCTCAATCTCTACTTAGTACCTTACTCTCCCACCCATCATACTCAGCATAGTCACACTTGGCTCGACATCCATGTCATTGACTCCTCTGAAAAATTACTTTCCTCCTCCCAATTTCCTGTTCCTTTTCTTTCCGCCCATGACCTTATCTCCATTTCCTATGATCTCCAGTCCCCTCCATTCGAAACAAAATCCTTTTCCATGAGACACCTTTCTACATTATCTCCCCAGCCCCTTCAGCCTCGACGCTATCGACTGGAGCCCGATATTCAAAAGCCATTCCGTCGACGATATGGTCCAGGACTTGACGACAAACCTCATGACTGTGCTTAATAGGCACGCACCCCTGCAGGAGTCTCGGATCCGCCGGCCCCCTGCTCCGTGGATAACGCCTGAAATCAGGGATTTGATGCGGGATAGAGACTCCGCAAGGCGTAAATTTGTTCGTAGTCATTTTTCCACGGACTATGAGGCCTACAGAGCTCTACGCAACCGAACTCAGTCCCTACTGAGAAGAGCTAAGAAGGTTTATTACCACAGGGTCCTGTCGTAAGCTCCTGATCCCAAGTCCAAATGGTCCCTTCTTCGTAATTTATCCTTAACCAAATCCAAACAGTGCTCCTCTAATATTCCTTTCTCACCTGATACTTTAAACAATTTTTTCACTTCATCTCCCAATACAAATCCTCCCCCGACGCCCTTCTCTCCTACTCAGATATTCAATCCAAATTCATTCTTTTTTTCCTATATATATCCTGAAGACCTCCTCAGAAGTATCCTCAAATCCCAAATAAAAGCCTATGGCCCAGACAATATCCCAGTGAAATTAATCAAATATGCCCTCCCCTCTATCCTTCCTGTCCTCCTTCACATCTACAACTACTCCCTGCAGAACTCCGTTTTTCCGACGGCCTGGAAATCAGCGATCGTCCACCCTCTTAAAAAGGTAACCAACCCATCCTCTCCAAAAGATCTCCGCCCTATATCTACCCTTTCTAACCTCTCCAAACCCTTAGAACGGGTAGCCCAATCCCAACTATCGTCCTATTTAGAATCCAACCAGATCCTAGATCCCCTTCAGTCTGGCTTCCGTTCTGGCCTAAGCACCCAATCCGCCCTCCTAAAAGTTACTAACGACCTCCAACTAGCCATCCCAAAAGCCCTCCTATATCTTCCAAATGCTCCATTTTAAATCCCACATCCATCAAAAAGTCACCAGATCCCGTCCCTCCGATCTTTACCTCCCTGCCCACAGGACTACAACCTATCACAATTCCTTCCTTGTCCAGGCTACCTCCCTCTGGAACTCACTCCCTCTCCAGATTCGCCATGCTCCTAGTCTAATTTCTTTTAAATCCCAGCACCTCCTTACTCATCAAACGTCTGATTCCCAGGGCTAGCGTCCTATGGGATAGTTCTCGTCTTCCCATGAGTCTCTCAGTCTATAGCTGGACTGATGTTACTCTTCAGTTTCATCATCCCAGTTGGATCACATGTAGGGTCACTATATGTTTAGGCACTATATAACTAGTCACTATATGTTTGGTCACTATGTGTTTAGTCACTACATATTTTATTTTAGAAGTAATCATTCCTTTTTTTCTTTTCACTCATTTCTTTCAATTCCAAGCAGAATAATGTATAGGTGTGTGATACTCTGGATTTTGGATATATATCTGTAATTTAATGTATGTACCAGTGTGTATGACACATATTATATTTATTTATTTTATTATTTTATTTTTCTCTCTCTCTCTCAGTGACCCTTTCTGTCACTTATATTTACTTTTGCTATTATTTTTTACTTTATAATTCTAACACTGTTCCTCATTTATTTTAATATGATTTGTTTATCCTTATTTCTAACTGCTTTTGTTTCTTTAGTTGCTATACTCCCTTATTTGTTATATTTTATTCAACTTGTTTGATACTGGTATCTCTTTTGTTTATCTCTTATGCTGTTATTCTTAGGGGACGTATGTCCCAGAATAAAAATTGTTTTTTCATTTCATTCATTCATAGAGGAGGAATTGGAACACCCACGACATCGGTCTGGTCCCAGCATCACAACCTGCCAGGGGCTGGCTTCCGGTGCTGGTGTTAGTAACCACTGCCACGATTCCAACCTCAGTATTTTTTTTTTTTTAATAATAATAATAATTGTATTCTCGTCTAACCAATATATGGCAATAGAATACATCATAAGAGTGTAAACATTAAGATAATAATAAATTGATTGACTTGGGGGTCCAGGCCCAGGAAAAACAGAGAGAGGAAAGACAAGGTAGGTGGGTTCCTCACTGAGAAACCGGGGGGACGTGAGTGTGGTTGGATGGATGGTGCGTAAATACCACTATGAAGGCCTTTTTCTGCATGAGCAGTGGTAGCTATAGACCTGCTTCAGATGTTGGATGATAGTCCGATAATCCTCCGGTGTGGCCACTTGCTACAGAAGCTGTCCGGTCCTAGCAGACTGGATTCTTTTGGAAAATACTATGAAGTCTTTGGTGTTTAAAATCAAAACACACTAACTTTAAGAAATTAATAAATATAATAATAATATAAATGTCGTCGGTGAATCACAGACATTGAACCCTGAACGAATGAATCAATTAACACGTTCCCCGTCCATAACCAGTTGACCATATGAGCTAATATTCAACAGATGACTTGCTCCTAAATTCTCGTATATCGATTTTGTGTCGATAAATTCATTACATCGGCAGTTATAAGAGTTTTTGAACTAAGTCCCCTCCCCTCCCGTTCAGCTGATATCCCTGAAATTTGACAGGTTAAGTCCTCATTGTGTTTCGACTTAAAATAAGAAATTTCATGGCGATATATTCATTACGTCGGCAGTAATTGGTGGTTTCGAGCTGGGCCCCCTCTTTCCTTTCTGCTGATTCCGCTGAAAATTAAATTCCTTGTGGGGTTTTGAATTAAAATTTAGAATTTTGTATCAATACTATCATTTCAACGTCAGTTATCACAGTTTTTGATAGGCCTTTCTCGGGAAAATAGATTCGTGTTGTGACGATACATTCATTCTTCAATCAGGATTAAACGTGTTTTTTTTTTTGTTTTTTGGGAGGGGGGGAGGGAATCTAGAGGTCTTAAATCATGCCGTTGGAAACTACGCATCTAATTTTTGAAGGACGTTGATAAGAGAATATTCTCCAGTAAATTCAACAAATATCACTGACAAGATTCGAACGGGTTAACGTTGCCTTACTGGCGGTGTGACCCTCGCTCCAACCAACTAGGCTATCTTGGCTAGCTGTAGGAAGGACGTTGATAAGAGAATATTCTCCAGTAAATTCAACAAATATCACTGACAAGATCCGAACGGGTTAACGTTGCCTTACTGGCGGTGTGACCCTCGCTCCTACCAACTAGGCTATCTTGGCTAGCTGTAGGAAGGACGTTGATAAGAGAATATTCTCCAGTAAATTCAACAAATATCACTGACAAGATCCGAATGGGTTAACGTTGCCTTACTGGCGGTGTGACCCTCGCTCCAACCAACTAGGCTATCCTGGCTAACTGTAGGAAGGACGTTGATAAGAGAATATTCTCCAGTAAATTCAACAAATATCACTGACAAGATCCGAATGGGTTAACGTTGCCTTACTGGCGGTGTGACCCTCGCTCCAACCAACTAGGCTATCTTGGCTAGCTGTAGGAAGGACGTTGATAAGAGAATATTCTCCAGTAAATTCAACAAATATCACTGACAAGATCCGAACGGGTTAACGTTGCCTTACTGGCGGTGTGACCCTCGCTCCTACCAACTAGGCTATCTTGGCTAGCTGTAGGAAGGACGTTGATAAGAGAATATTCTCCAGTAAATTCAACAAATATCACTGACAAGATCCGAATGGGTTAACGTTGCCTTACTGGCGGTGTGACCCTCGCTCCAACCAACTAGGCTATCCTGGCTAACTGTAGGAAGGACGTTGATAAGAGAATATTCTCCAGTAAATTTAACAAATATCACTGACAAGATTCGAACGGGTTAACGTTGCCTTACTGGCGGTGTAACCCTCGCTCCAACCATCTAGGCTATCTTGGCTAACTGTAGGAAGGACGTTGATAAGAGAATATTCTCCAGTAAATTTAACAAATATCACTGACAAGATTCGAACGGGTTAACGTTGCCTTACTGGCGGTGTGACCCGCGCTCCAACCAACTAGGCTATCTTGGCTAGCTGTAGGAAGGACGTTGATAAGAGAATATTCTCCAGTAAATTCAACAAATATCACTGACAAGATCCGAACGGGTTAACGTTGCCTTACTGGCGGTGTGACCCTCGCTCTTACCAACTAGGCTATCTTGGCTAGCTGTAGGAAGGACGTTGATAAGAGAATATTCTCCAGTAAATTTAACAAATATCACTGACAAGATTCGAACGGGTTAACGTTGCCTTACTGGCGGTGTGACCCGCGCTCCAACCAACTAGGCTATCTTGGCTAGCTGTAGGAAGGACGTTGATAAGAGAATATTCTCCAGTAAATTCAACAAATATCACTGACAAGATCCGAACGGGTTAACGTTGCCTTACTGGCGGTGTGACCCTCGCTCTTACCAACTAGGCTATCTTGGCTAGCTGTAGGAAGGACGTTGATAAGAGAATATTCTCCAGTAAATTCAACAAATATCACTGACAAGATCCGAATGGGTTAACGTTGCCTTACTGGCGGTGTGACCCTCGCTCCAACCAACTAGGCTATCCTGGCTAACTGTAGGAAGGACGTTGATAAGAGAATATTCTCCAGTAAATTTAACAAATATCACTGACAAGATTCGAACGGGTTAACGTTGCCTTACTGGCGGTGTAACCCTCGCTCCAACCATCTAGGCTATCTTGGCTAACTGTAGGAAGGACGTTGATAAGAGAATATTCTCCAGTAAATTTAACAAATATCACTGACAAGATTCGAACGGGTTAACGTTGCCTTACTGGCGGTGTGACCCTCGCTCCAACCAACTAGGCTATCTTGGCTAGCTGTAGGAAGGACGTTGATAAGAGAATATTCTCCAGTAAATTCAACAAATATCACTGACAAGATCCGAACGGGTTAACGTTGCCTTACTGGCGGTGTGACCCTCGCTCCAACCAACTAGGCTATCTTGGCTAGCTGTAGGAAGGACGTTGATAAGAGAATATTCTCCAGTAAATTCAACAAATATCACTGACAAGATCCGAACGGGTTAACGTTGCCTTACTGGCGGTGTGACCCTCGCTCCTACCAACTAGGCTATCTTGGCTAGCTGTAGGAAGGACGTTGATAAGAGAATATTCTCCAGTAAATTCAACAAATATCACTGACAAGATCCGAATGGGTTAACGTTGCCTTACTGGCGGTGTGACCCTCGCTCCAACCAACTAGGCTATCCTGGCTAACTGTAGGAAGGACGTTGATAAGAGAATATGCTCCAGTAAATTTAACAAATATCACTGACAAGATTCGAACGGGTTAACGTTGCCTTACTGGCGGTGTAACCCTCGCTCCAACCATCTAGGCTATCTTGGCTAACTGTAGGAAGGACGTTGATAAGAGAATATTCTCCAGTAAATTTAACAAATATCACTGACAAGATTCGAACGGGTTAACGTTGCCTTACTGGCGGTGTGACCCGCGCTCCAACCAACTAGGCTATCTTGGCTAGCTGTAGGAAGGACGTTGATAAGAGAATATTCTCCAGTAAATTCAACAAATATCACTGACAAGATCCGAACGGGTTAACGTTGCCTTACTGGCGGTGTGACCCTCGCTCTTACCAACTAGGCTATCTTGGCTAGCTGTAGGAAGGACTTTGATAAGAGAATATTCTCCAGTAAATTCAACAAATATCACTGACAAGATCCGAACGGGTTAACGTTGCCTTACTGGCGGTGTGACCCTCGCTCTTACCAACTAGGCTATCTTGGCTAGCTGTAGGAAGGACGTTGATAAGAGAATATTCTCCAGTAAATTCAACAAATATCACTGACAAGATCCGAATGGGTTAACGTTGCCTTACTGGCGGTGTGACCCTCGCTCCAACCAACTAGGCTATCCTGGCTAACTGTAGGAAGGACGTTGATAAGAGAATATTCTCCAGTAAATTTAACAAATATCACTGACAAGATTCGAACGGGTTAACGTTGCCTTACTGGCGGTGTAACCCTCGCTCCAACCATCTAGGCTATCTTGGCTAACTGTAGGAAGGACGTTGATAAGAGAATATTCTCCAGTAAATTTAACAAATATCACTGACAAGATTCGAACGGGTTAACGTTGCCTTACTGGCGGTGTGACCCGCGCTCCAACCAACTAGGCTATCTTGGCTAGCTGTAGGAAGGACGTTGATAAGAGAATATTCTCCAGTAAATTCAACAAATATCACTGACAAGATCCGAACGGGTTAACGTTGCCTTACTGGCGGTGTGACCCTCGCTCCAACCAACTAGGCTATCTTGGCTAGCTGTAGGAAGGACGTTGATAGGAGAATATTCTCCAGTAAATTTAACAAATATCACTGACAAGATTCGAACGGGTTAACGTTGCCTTACTGGCGGTGTGACCCTCGCTCCAACCAACTAGGCTATCCTGGCTAACTGTAGGAAGGACGTTCAAACAGAATATTCTCCAGTAAATTTAACAAATAGGTTAAACAAACTTTAAGAAATACAATAAAAACATTTTGAATGGAATAAAAGAAACAAAAACCATAGTTTCTGCACAGTAGTAATAAACAACTCAGTTTGTTTTAGGTTGAGAAAGATATGAGCTTGTATAAATTTTCAGTTGAACTTAATTGATCACGTAACCGTGGTCAATGTAGAAGTGATATCACGGTTCTGCAATGTGGTGATAAAATTGACACGAAATAAATAAAAACAAAGAACCTGTCGAACTTTATATTGTTTAATTCCACAAAAATACATAATGTGTACCGGTTTCGGCTTACGCCATCATCAGCACAAAGTTATATTCAGTCTATTTACTAAGGGAAACAAGAAGGAACATAGGTCAGGGAGAGAGGACGTTACAAGGTTACATCTTAACAGTTAGAAGAAATAAAATAACTTTATTGCTCATAAAGAATTATCACATAGCAAGAAGTTGGATACATAATCATAAATAGAATTTCTAAATAATAAGAACTAAACTAAAATAGAGCATAGCGGACAATATTATTTACAAAAACAATACAATAAGAGTGATTTCATAATAAAATATAATAACTTGATTCTAAAAAAAAAAACAATATTATTAATAAAAAAAATTATATAAAATAAAACAATATGTAGGTTAACATTAATGTTTTAGAAGTTTTCCTTAACTCGAGACTTTCCAGAACAAACAAATATTAGAAAATTGTGGAGATTTGTCTGTTGTTGAGACATCTACCGGAACATCTCGCAAATAGCTAGCCAGGTATTTATCTCTAGTTATGACAGATGGGGCCTCTGAAACCAAAAAACTCGCCTTATCATAAATATCGAATTATAGAACTTGCCCCCTCGACCTAGAAAATAAAGCGTATGACACATCTTATCATGGTTTATACAGTCAAATGCTCGTTCAGTTAGAATAAATATTATCGATATACTAGTAGTCAATTATTTACCCAATACTTAAATATATGCATGGAAAATTAGAAATCTATCTAAATATTTCTATATCGAAAGAACTACTCTCGTTGCATAACTTACATTAGAAAGGTTTACCTCCTGAATGAGTTGACATATGTCTCTTCAAATTGCCAGAGGATCTACAACTGTAGCTGCACAATTTACATTGAAAAGGTTTCTCTCCTGTGTGAGTCAACATATGCCTCTTCAAACTGCCAGAATATATACAACTGTAGAAGCACAGCTTACATTGGAAAGGTTTCTCTCCTGTATGAGTCAACATATGCTTCTTCAAATTGCCAGACCATCTACAACTGTAGCTGCACAATTTACATTGGAAAGGTTTCTCTCCTGTGTGAGTGAACATATGCTTCTTCAAATTGCCAGAGCATCTACAACTGTAGCTGCACAATTTACATTGGAAAGGTGTCTCTCCTGTATGAGTCAACATATGCATTTTGAAATTGGTATGGTGTATTCCACTGTAGCTGCACAGCTTACATTGGAAAGGTTTCTCTTCTGTATGAATCAACATATGCCTTTTGAAACTGGCAATGTGTATACAACTGTAGCTGCACAGCTTACATTGGAAAGATTTCTCTCCAGTATGAGTCAACATATGCGACTTCAAATGTGCAGACCTTATACAACAGTAGCTGCACAGCTTACATTGGAAAGGTTTCTCTCCTGTATGAGTCAACATATGCGTCTTCAAATTGCCAGAATATATACTACTGTAGCTGCAACATTTACATTGGAAAGGTTTCGTTCCTGCATGAGTCAACATATGCGTTTTCAAACTGCCAGACTGTGTACAACTGTAGCTGCACAGCTTACATTGGAAAGGTGTCTCTCTTGTATGAGTCAACATATGCCTCTTGAAACTGGTAGTGTGTTTACAACTATAGCTGCAAACCTTACATTGGAAAGGTTTCGTTCCTGAATGAGTCAACATATGCGTCTTTAAACTGCAAGACTGTGTAGAACTGTAGCTGCACAGCTTACATTCGAACGGTTTTTGTACATTTTTCGTCCAAGAAGTTGCGGTATCGTCGTCTGATGACAAATCTATGTCCAGGTGTGGAGGGGCGGCTCTTACATGCCGCCAAACAATGTGCTTCCTAAGTCTGCCTAGGCTGACTGACATATGACCACAGTGAAAACACGCCATCCACTTTGAGCCAACAGTATCACCTAAAATAGAAGATATATATATATATATGTTGTATATATGTGTATAGATGTTTTCTACAGTTTAGAGCAGGGGTCGGCCGCAAACCAAAATAAAAGATGCAAAATAAGAAAAAGATAATATTTCTGTTCGCTAGTGCGGGCCGCCGTCTCCTGGTTTGCAGTACACCGGACTTACCGAAGTGTTAATTTATCAGAAGTTCCGGTTCTCCTTTTGTATGAAATTTTTGTTCTTTTTTGATCTTGAAATTACATTTTACGAAATCTCGAGATCAAAATAGAAAGTTATGTTTAAACGCTTAGCTGATGTAAGAATAAGGACATTAGAATGTGGTAACGTCTGCCCAGGCAGACTGACACATGACTACAGTGAAAACACGCCCGCCTCGATGTTCGCTACAGTTTAGAGCAGGGGTCGGAAACGTTTTTGTACGTTGTCATGTACAAAAAGTACACAAGAAAAGAAGCGCCAAATTATTGGAATTTTTATGGGAACAGCCATCAAATTTATGTTGTGTTTCAAGGATCGGCTTGATTATATGATAACATTTAATTATACAGGGCCAAAGATAAATGGCAGAGTATATTCCAGAAATAGTTAGTAGTGGAATATTTGTCTATAATAGATTTTTTTTATTTTTCAAATTTATTTTGTTTTCTTTATAATGTAGGTTAAATGTAATAAACCCAACATCATGAATATTATAAATAATAAAAATTTCTTTGGATCAGATAAATTGACAAATTGCAAATTATAAAAATTTGCTTGCCCTGTAACTTCCTAAGGAGGAGGAATGTGGTCTTAGGGAATTCTCAATAGTTAACATTAAGCCCATCAAGTTTGGGTTCGTTTGATTTGTCTCAATGACGCCTTTGGTTATATATTGTGACCAGGAGGGTCTGATGATGGAGGAGGGAGGTGGTGGTAGGGACTTCTCAAAGGCTAACAATAAGCCCATCAACTTTGGGTTCGTTTGATGTCTCAATGACTCCTTTGGTTATATAATGTGACCAGGAGGGTCTGATGATGGAGGAGGGAGGTGGTGGTGGGGACTTCTCAATAGCTAACAATAAGCCCATCAACTTTGGGCTCGTTTGATTTGTTTTAAAGACTCCTTTGGTTACATATTGTGACCAGGAGGGTCTGATGATAGAGGAGGGATGTGGTCACGTTACATCTTGAAGGCAAACAAAGATGGAACGGGGAAGAGTGCAATATCGGACATAGGTCAGGGAGAGAGGACGTTACAAGGTTACATCATGAATGCAAACAAAGAAGGAATGGAGAGGAGTGCAACATCGGACATAGGTCAGGGAGAGAGGACGTTACAAGGTTACATCATGAATGCAATCAAAGAGGGAACGGAGAGGAGTGCAACATCGGACATAGGTCAGGGAGAGAGGACGTTACAAGGTTACATCATGAATGCAATCAAAGAGGGAACGGAGAGGAGTGCAACATCGGACATAGGTCAGGGAGAGAGGATGTTATAAGGTTACATCATGAATGCAATCAAAGAAGGAACGGAGGGGGAGTGCAACATCGGACATAGGTCAGGGAGAGAGGACGTTACAAGATTACATCTTAACAGTTAGAATAAATAAATAACTTTATTGCTCATAAAGAATTATCTCATAGCAAGAAGTTGGATACATAATCATAAATACAATTTCTAAATATTAAGGACTAACCTAAAAATAAAGCAAAGCAGACAATATTATTTACCAAAACAATACAATAAGAGTAATTTCATAATAAAATATAATAACTTGATTCTAAGAACAAAAACACACGAAAACAATAATACTATTAATATAAAAATTATATAAAATAAAACACTATGTAGGTAAACATTAATGTATTAGTAGTTTTCCCTAACTCCAGACTTTCCAGAAAAAACAAATATTAGAAAATTGTGGAATTTGTCTGTTGTTGAAAGACATCTACCGGAACATCTCGCAAATAGCTAGCCAGGTATTTATCTCTCTAATCATGACATAGATGGGGCAGTCTACAGGAAAGTGGTCATAGTCTGAGCTTAAATTGGGCATCCCCCCAGGAACTAGGTCATCCGCATATAATACACATATAAACTCTTCACGACATTCCCTGGGCCTTTCTTTCTGTGAAGTACTCTACTATACGATACGGATATAAGTCAGGAAAAGGGCAAGGCGGTTTCGAATTTCACCTTCAAGGACTCCCTCAGAAATTGGCATCAAATTTCCCTCTGAAACCAGAAAACTCGCCTTATCATAAATATCGAATTATACCAGGAAGAACTTGCCGCCTGAACCTAGAAAATGAAGCGTATGACACATCTTATCATGGTTTATACAGTCAAATACTCGTTTAGTTAGAATAAAGTCGAACACGACACAAAAATAACATGTGCTGCTGTAAGACGGCTCTCTCATTGGCTGCATGAATTTAAACTCATTGTAATTCTGTTCATCTCATTGACGGCGTATCTGCACAACTTATATTGGAAAGGTTTCTCTCCTGTATGAATCAACATATATGCGTCTTCAAATTGGCAGACTGTATACTACTGTAGCTGCACAGCTTACATTGGAAAGGTTTCTCTCCTGTATGAGTCAACATATGCGTCTTCAAATTGGCAGACTGTATACAACTGTAGATGCACAGCTTACATTTGAAAGGTTTCTCTCCTGCATGAGTCAACATATGCCTCTTGAAACTGGCAGTGTGTCTTCAAATTGGCAGACCTTATACAACTGAAGCTGCGCAGCTTACATTGGAAAGGTTTCTCCCCTGTATGAGTCAACATATGCGTCTTCAAATTGCCAGAATATATAGTACTGTAGCTGCACAGCTTACATTGGAAAGGTTTCTCTCCTGTATGAGTCAACATGTGCGTCTTCAAATTGGTAGACTGTATACAACTGTAGATGCACAGCTTACATTGGAAAGGTTTCTCTCCTGTATGAGTATACATATGCGTCTTCAAATTACCAGACTGTCTACAACTGTAGCTGCACAATTTACATTGGAAAGGTTTCTCTCCTGTATGAGTCAAAATATGCTTCTTCAAATCGCCAGATGATCTCAAACTGCCATTGCATAGCTTACACTGGAAAGGTTTCTCTCCTGTATGAGTCAACATATGCCTCTTGAAACTGGTAGTGTGTATACAACTGAAGCTGCACAGTTTACATTGGAAAGGTTTCTCTCCTGTATGAGTCATCATATGCGTCTTCAAATAGGCAGACCTTATATAACTGTAGCTGCACAGCTTACATTTGAAAGGTTTCTCTCCTGTATGAATCAACATATGCGTCTTCAAATTGGTAGACTGTATACAACTGTAGATGCACAGCTTACATTGGAAAGGTTTCACTCCTGCATGAGTCAACATATGCCTCTTGAAACTGGCAGTGTGTACACAACTGAAGCTGCACAGCTTACATTGGAAAGATTTCTCTCCTGTATGAGTCAACATATGCGTCTTCAAATTGCCAGAATATATACTACTATAGCTGCACAGCTTACATTGGAAAGGTTTCTCCCCTGTATGAGTCAACACATGCCTCTTCAAATTGGCAGACCTCATACAACTGAAGCTGCACAGCTTACATGGGAAAGGTTTCTCTCCTCTATAACTGTACTTGCGCAGCTTACATTGGAACGGTTTTTGTACATTTATCGTCAAAGAAGTTGCGGTATCGTCCTCCTTCGACAAATATATGTCCAGCTGTGGAGGGACGGCTCTTATATGCCGCCAAACTATGTGCTTCCTAAGTCTGCCTAGGCTGACTGACATATGACCACAGTGAAAACACGCCATCCACCTTGAGCCAACTGTATCACCTAAAATAGAAGATAAATATATATATATATATATATACATAATAGACCCGACTATTATTTATACAAATAAAATGCATCATAATTATATACTCAAAGTGATAAACATGGCAAATCCAAGACTTCCCAAGGCCCTAGCTAAAGAGGTTATTAAAAGGAATGTGCTCTGGTTCCGACGGTTAAATAACTATATCTCGGACTACAATCTGGGAGATTTTTTTTAAATTTCAATTAACAAACTTTTTATTTGGATTTCTGAAGAGATGCCATGTTGTTGTTTTTTAATTTTGTAAAAATATTAAATCTAATCCAAAGGTTTTTTAAAATTATTTAATTGGGCTAACAGGGAAAATGTATAGCATAGAATTTAGAGAACAAATACTTGGGTTTATTTACTCAAGACTACCTACATTATAAAATTAAAAACTAAGATGGAAAAAAAAAATATATATATATGAAACTATTTTACAAAAATAAATCTTACAACCTAATTTTTACATCTATTTAGTCTCTTTTCTTTTTAGAATATTGGCCATTCTTCAAATTAACGTTATTTAGGGCATATATATGTATAAATAAATAAAAGTACCTTCTTTTCGCATCGATTTCACTCCTTTATCGGTCAACACACATTAAGCCTAAAACTTCTCTCATTACATCTCAACCCAGACCATACACCTCCTCCCCATGTAACTTCGACTACTCCTCACATCACAACTCATCTCAGACTGCACTCTATTAATTAAAACAGCTGATGGTCTTCTTTTGTTTTTCACTCATTGGCTCCTTCAAAAACAAATGCGACTTCATATAATTATTCACCAATTTAGTTGCTTCTTTGTTTTTATATAAATAAATATAATTAATTTTATAATATTAATCATTTGAATGTGTGTATTTTTATACATCCCATTTGGCTCTATCTTCTTTTTTTAAAAAATGTTTGTTCACAAATTTTTTTTCTTAAGTTCCTGTCAGATTAAAATTTTTTTTCCAATACACAGGTAGATTAGCTTCCTTGACCCCTGCACGTAGGCTGGCTCCTCCGTGTCTTCACCTCATTGATCGACGATGTATCGAAGTCTTTCTCATTACCACTCACTGATTTATTTTTATATGCCCAATTCGACGCACTTTTTATATATACTCATTTTTTATTTTATAATAATTATAGTAATTATTACTATTTACAATTATTAAACATACCTAATTTATAATAAACAAAAACAAATCCTAATCTAAAAGTTTACAATTTATCCTTAACCTAAAAAAAATGTTATCTTAAATTTATAAAAATTGAAACTACCTAATTGAAAATAAAAATAAAAAAATTATTGTGATACTAAATGTTTTCATATTTACAGGATCAGTCACAATCATGAAATTAGGTTTGGTAAAGTTAAATAATCGTGTTGCATATAAATTTAAGAAATTGCCAATTAATTTTACTTTCCGCATTTACCATCAATATACAATTGTATGTTATAAAAATAATTATATAAAAAAAGTTGCATAATAAAATTTAAAAGTTATTAATTGAAATAAATCCTTCCGTATTCGCTTCTTCACACTTCCAAAATTTTACATAGCAATCAAAATTAGGTCTCAAGCCGGATAATAAAGCATAAAAATTTAATTTACTTCATATATACTTTTTCTCTTTTGAGATATAAAATTCTTTGAGACGCCCCTCATACTTCCCAACTAAAAAAAAAAATGTATCTCACATATCTTTTTACATCAACTTACTTCCCTAACTGCATCGCCGATGTAGCAAACATACGGGTTCTTCTATCTCAGATAGGCAACCAACACTACATTATAAATCACCAATATATCGCTAGTTCTTTCTAGACGACACAAAAAAAAAAAAACATCTTTCACAGATCAAAAAAATATAAATCTCTAATTAATCGCTAGCTCTTAAAAAATAATAAAAAATAATTTTTTAAACCCAAAACAAATCTATAAAATCCCGACGTCTAAAATAATGTTATCAGCAATTTAATTCAACACTTCTTTAATTAATATTACCCTTTGTATATTCCTAATTCTAATGTTATATAATGTGATCCTATAATTTCTCTTTCACATCGACTCTCCTCGAGTAAAACTTGAGAGGACTAGGTTAGGTTAGGTTTTATGACTCATGTCCGGGCTTTAACTACGAGGTCATATCGCCTACTACCAGAGCGCTCATTCGTCACTCTGGTGGACATGAGCCCGACTCTACTGTGGGAGTCCTAAATTTTGACTACCCTAAATTTTTATTCACCTAGGGCAGGGGTCTTTAACGAGTACCTGACATCGTACAGGCTCGGAACCATCGCTTAACGTCCCATCCGAAGGACGGCGTGCTTAAGTTTATTTTAACTCCCAGATAAAATAAACTAAGGGCCTCGGTCGGGTTACGAACCCACGTTCTTTAGCTCAGAAGTCAAACACGCATACCACTGAGCTACCGGCGCCCTCTTGAGAGGACTAGTCTGTCCAGTACTTCAACAAATCCTGCAATGGTCTTTACCCCTTGGTGTATGGTTATGTTTGCAACTTCCCTCCCAAAATGACTTGCTATACTTTTACAATATTCTTTCGGCATCTTATACTGACAAGCCCGGGCCTTTATAACTAATTTTGAAAAGTATTCCTGTGGAGTTAACCCCTTCCCTTTTTTGAAAAATGATCCTTGACCCAATTCATGCATCACAATAGAGTCAAAGTTGGTTTCCCAAAATTTTTTTTAAATACGGTCTTAAATTCCTCAAAAGATTCTATTTCATGACAATGGATTTGCCAAAATATAAGCCCTTCTTCTTTTAGATGATTTTTCATAAATTCGTTTAATTTCAATTTCCCCCCATACATGAAAAATTTTGATTCTAGGCTCTCTAAAAATTCTATCGGATTGTCCTTATGACTATAACGAAATATACAAGGACTTCCCCCGATACATTTTGTTGCATCAACGTTTGGTTAAATAACAACAGGGACTGAGATAGGCTAGAGTCGGATGCACCATTTGCACCTCCTTGATCTATTGGGAGAGCCTCCCCTCTCCTAGACAGCTGCACATTTATTAGTTGAGGCAGTTCCTTTACCGTCCTCTCTTGCAACTCCACAAATCTCTTACTAACTTCCTCCTCTAGCCCTTTTTCAATTTTTCTTTGATTTATTAATTTCAAAAGGATATTAAAATATCTTTGGATCAAATGATTTAAAATTATGCAAATTAAGAAAATTTGCTGGCATCCCAAATTATATTTTAGAAGAATCCAAATAAGTAATAAAAAATTGAAATGTTTTAAACACGCTTCTATTAGCATGACTTGTAACTACCTAACATTGTAAGCAAATCTTAGAACTCATTTTTCACCCACTTCTAATTGTCCTACTGATTTGAAACTTTGCAAACTTATGCAAATTTGGTGAAATTACAATAATATCGTACCACCGAGCGTATATGATGATGGAGGAGGGAGGTGGTGGTAGGGACTTCTCAATGGCTAACAACAAGCCCATCAAGTTTGGGTTCGTTTGATTTGTCTTAATGACTCCTTTGGTTACGTATTGTGACCAGGAGAGTCTCATGATGGAGGAGGGAGGTGGTCATACGGACTTCTCAAAGGCTAACAATAAGCCCTTCAACTTTGGGTTCGTTTGATTTGTATCGTTACATATTGTGACCAGGAGAATCTGCTGATGGAGGAGGGATGTGGTAATAGGGACTTCTCAATAGCTAACAATAAGCCCTTCAACTTTGGGTTCGTTTGATTTGTATCGTTACATATTGTGACCAGGAGGGTCTGATGATGGAGGAGGGATGTGGTCATAGGGACTTCTCAAAGGCTAACAATAAGCCCTTCAACTTTGGGTTCGTTTGATTTGTATCGTTACATATTGTGACCAGGAGAATCTGCTGATGGAGGAGGGATGTGGTAATAGGGACTTCTCAATAGCTAACAATAAGCCCTTCAACTTTGGGTTCGTTTGATTTGTATCGTTACATATTGTGACCAGGAGGGTCTGATGATGGAGGAGGGATGTGGTCATAGGGACTTCTCAATAGCTAACAATAAGCCCTTCAACTTTGGGTTCGTTTGATTTGTATCGTTACATATTGTGACCAGGAGGGTCTGATGATGGAGGAGGGAGGTGGTGGTAGGGACTTCTCAATAGCTAACATTAAGCCCATCAACTTTGGGTTAATTTGATTTGTCTCTGTCACTGCTTTGGTTACATATTGTGACCAGGAGGGTCTGATGATGGAGGAGGGAGGTGGTCATGGGAAGTTTTAACTTTTTAGTGCGCTACTCATAAAAGCATGTTTTTTAGTTTTTTAAACTACAATTTTTTTATAAACCTGTACTTTATCCGAAATTGCAGGTTTATATATTTTTTTAAAGACCCTTCTCGGAAACTACTGTAGAAATCAAAATTTAATCCAAAGATCAGCCAATTTCTACAGGGAGTAATATATTATAATTTTTTTTTAATATTAATTTTTAATTAACAAACTGTATTTATTTTTTAATAGAACGAAACATCTTACATTTTTTTTCTACCAAAAAATAATTCTTGTGTTTATGATAAAAAAAATATAATACAACTTACCGAAGTCATCATATATCAGAAGCTCTGGTTCTTGTTTTATATTAAATATTGGTTCTTCTTTGATATTAATGCGGTCTGCGAAATCTGGAAATACAGAGAGAATAAAATCATATTGGAAATATGGAACAGATAACTGTTTCAGAAAATGTATCATGTAGGATCGTTCTGAGAGAATTGTAATGTAAAGAAGAACAATAGTCTGGTAAATACAGAGTGTCACTATAGTATCTTTACAACAACTTACAGAGGCGGAGAGAGGTTTCTTCTTCAGAGAGGTCTGGCTCCTGTTTGATCTCCATCCTGCTCTCTCCCTGGCCTGCCAACATAAAGAATGGTTAGATAGTTACTAATTGTAAGGTAAAGAAGAACATTAGTCTGGTAAATACAGAGTGTCACTATAGTATCTTTACAACAACTTACAGAGGCGGAGAGAGGTTTCTTCTTCAGAGAGGTCTGGCTCCTGTTTGATCTCCATCCTGCTCTCTCCCTGGCCTGCCAACATAAAGAATGGTTAGATAGTTACTAATTGTAAGGTAAAGAAGAACATTAGTCTGGTAAATACAGAGTTTCGCTATATAATCTTTACAACTACTTACAGAGGCGGAGAGAGGTTTCTCCTTCAGAGAGGTCTGGCTCCTGTTTGATCTCCATCCTGATCTCTCCCTGGCCTGCCAACATAAAGAATGGTTAGATAGTTACTAATTGTAAGGTAAAGAAGAACATTAGTCTGGTAAATACAGAGTTTCGCTATATAATCTTTACAACTACTTACAGAGGCGGAGAGAGGTTTCTTCTTCAGAGAGGTCTGGCTCCTGTTTGATCTCCATCCTGCTCTCTCCCTGGCCTGCTAACATAAACAATGGTTAAATAGTTACTAATTGTGAGGTAAATTTACTAATTGTGAGGTGAAGTTACTAATTGTAAGGTAAAGAAGAACATTAGTCTGGTAAATACAGAGTTTCGCTATATAATCTTTACAACTACTTACAGAGGCGGAGAGAGGTTTCTTCTTCAGAGAGGTCTGGCTCCTGTTTGATCTCCATCCTGATCTCTCCCTGGCCTGCCAACATAAACAATGGTTAGATAGTTACTAATTGTAAGGTAAAGAAGAACATTAGTCTGGTAAATACAGAGTTTCGCTATATAATCTTTACAACTACTTACAGAGGCGGAGAGACGTTTCTTCTTCAGAGAGGTCTGGCTCCTGTTTGATCTCCATCCTGATCTCTCCCTGGCCTGCCAACATAAACAATGGTTAGATAGTTACTAATTGTAAGGTAAAGAAGAACATTAGTCTGGTAAATACAGAGTTTCGCTATATAATCTTTACAACTACTTACAGAGGCGGAGAGAGGTTTCTTCTTCAGAGAGGTCTGGCTCCTGTTTGATCTCCATCCTGATCTCTCCCTGGCCTGCCAACATAAACAATGGTTAGATAGTTACTAATTGTAAGGTAAAGAAGAACATTAGTCTGGTAAATACAGAGTTTCGCTATATAATCTTTACAACTACTTACAGAGGCGGAGAGAGGTTTCTTCTTCAGAGAGGTCTGGCTCCTGTTTGATCTCCATCCTGATCTCTCCCTGGCCTGCCAACATAAACAATGGTTAGATAGTTACTAATTGTAAGGTAAAGAAGAACATTAGTCTGGTAAATACAGAGTTTCGCTATATAATCTTTACAACTACTTACAGAGGCGGAGAGACGTTTCTTCTTCAGAGAGGTCTGGCTCCTGTTTGATCTCCATCCTGATCTCTCCCTGGCCTGCCAACATAAACAATGGTTAGATAGTTACTAATTGTGAGGTAAAGTTACTAATTGTAAGGTAAAGAAGAACATTAGTCTGGTAAATACAGAGTTTCGCTATATAATCTTTACAACTACTTACAGAGGCGGAGAGAGGTTTGTTGTTCAGAGAGGTCTGGCTCCTGTTTGATCTCCATCCTGCTCTCTCCCTGGCCTGCCAACATAAACAATGGTTAGATAGTTACTAATTGTGAGGTAAAGTTACTAATTGTAAGGTAAAGAAGAACATTAGTCTGGTAAATACAGAGTTTCGCTATATAATCTTTACAACTACTTACAGAGGCGGAGAGAGGTTTGTTGTTCAGAGAGGTCTGGCTCCTGTTTGATCTCCATCCTCCTCTCTCCCTGGCCTGCCAACATAAACAATGGTTAGATAGTTACTAATTGTGAGGTAAAGTTACTAATTGTAAGGTAAAGAAGAACATTAGTCTGGTAAATACAGAGTTTCGCTATATAATCTTTACAACTACTTACAGAGGCGGAGAGAGTTTTGTTGTTCAGAGAGGTCTGGCTCCTGTTTGATCTCCATCCTGCTCTCTCCCTGGCCTGCCAACATAAACAATGGTTAGATAGTTACTAATTGTGAGGTAAAATTACTAATTGTAAGGTAAAGAAGAACATTAGTCTGGTAAATACAGAGTTTCGCTATATAATCTTTACAACTACTTACAGAGGCGGAGAGAGGTTTGTTGTTCAGAGAGGTCTGGCTCCTTTTTGATCTCCATCCTGCTCTCTCCCAGGCCTGCCAACATAAACAATAGGTAGATAGTTACTAATTAAACTTACTTTTAGTTACAAACTAAACCATAAATTTTAAATATATAAACCTTATAAAGCGCACTCATCCAAAACAACTCACTTCCAATGAACATGTTTGACCATTCTAGCAACGATGTTTCCATGTATTTCTGTTACTGGAACTTTATGAACTCTCGAACGACAGTAGTTTTCAACAAATGTTCAAAAATTTGATTATTTATATTTGTCCAGTAAAAAATTTTACATCCTTCAGAATTTTTAATTGATTTTCATGATTTATAAATTATCTTTTTCTATTTGTTCCATCAGGTTCTGACTTGTTTTTGGCAATGTATGGATTTTATAGAGATCTACAACACATTCATAGTAATTTGAACTGGTTTTAAAAGAAAAACTGATTCCGACAGAAAATATATATTTCCGAGTTTGCATGGAATGGCCGCTGTCTGTTATTATCAATTAGTAAAAACAATATTGGACTTGAAAAAATGCAAAGAACGTATGTTTTTTTTTAAATAATGTGTATTTCACATAATATATAAAATATATGGGAGTACATTCTTATATTTTTAAATAAGTGTTTCAAAATATCTCTGCGAAACATGTCAAGTATCAATATTGGACTTGTATTCGGTTCTAGTGCCATAACTTAATTATGAAAATAATTGTTGAAACCTTCCGTAATATATTTTTTCATTGGTAATTTGAAATAGATTGTTTGGATGCAATATCTATTCTTAGTATATTTAATAAGTAAATTCTCACCTGAACTATCCACAACTTCGCAAGTAATAACACGAATGAAGAAATAATATTTCAAGAAGAAGACAGGCTAGGATAAGTAAGTTGACTAATAAGTGTGAGCTTAGGTTGATCAATATAATAACATAATAAAGAGTACAGATATTGAGGTTTATTATAGAGAGAAAGATATTGTGACTTTAGGGCGAAAAGTCTTTACAACTACTTACAAGGCGGAGAGAGGTTTAGCTGCACTTACATTGGAACAGTGTTCGTACATTTCTAAACAAAGAGTTTGCGGTATTGTCCTCCGCTGTAGAATGCATGTCCAGCTGTGGAATGACGGCTCTTATATGCCGCCAAACAATGTGCTTCCTAAGTCTGCTCAGGCTGGCCGACGTATGACCACAGTGAAAACACATCATTATTCCAAATATGAATAAAATCAGTTCAACGGTTTAATGACACAACAAATTCTCTTCGCAGAGAAAACATAAACTAAAGTAATTGACGGTAAATCGGAAAAACCTGTGGAGGCCAAATTATATTGCCAAAAACATTGTCAGAACTTGATGAAACAAAAAAAAAAAATGATAATTACGGAAATCTATGAAACATTCTACAGGATAAAATAACATTCATTTGTGGCTGAATGCTTGACAAATCAATATTATTCGGGAAGATGAATTAAAAAATACATTGAAAATAACGTCAAAAATATTGGATTTGATGTAAACTTTTTCAGTATGACAACCTTGTCATATATTGGAAATTTGAAATAGATTGCTTGGATGCAGTATCTATTGTCAGTCATTTCATAAGTACTCACCTGAACTGAGATCCATAACTTCACAGGTAACAGCACGAATGAAGAAACAATATTTCAAAGAGAAAACAAGCTCGGATAAGTGAGTTGACTAATAAGTGTGAGCTTAGATTGAGTCTTAATAAGTGTATCTAAAAATAATCGTAACATTGCTAATGTTAATCTTTGATAAGGTTTGGTCTTATGTCGATAGTAACATAATGTTGTTAGAAACTATTGATAAATTGTTTTTAATTAATAAAATAATATAATTGTATTACTTATTTAAATAAGAACAATATTGTTCAAGTCATCATACACCATTCTTTGTCGTAGCATGTTTGACACTACTTTAATTTATGAATTATATTCCGAGAAGGGGGGGGGGGGTATTACGATAATATCGCAGGGGCCCCAAGAGAAACGGTGAGTTTTCTCTGGTTCTAGATATACTTATAACATTTTAATCACTGATATCAATTGTATATGGTGAGTGTTGACCCTCTTTTCAATTTTTTAAAATATTTAATTTTTTTTTGGTAGTTCTTTTTTAGTCTGTTTCAATAGCTTCGCACGGCTCAACAAAAATATTTTAAGTGGCATAAACTAATGAAATGTCTTTCTTCGAATTCAAAAACATTAAATAACCTACTTAAAAGGTAGTAGTAAAATTATATAAAATAAATGGTATAAAGATATAGACGACTGTTGAGCGCACCACGAATCTAATCTTGTGATGCAGTAGATAGTTCCGACACTCCTTTTCTCAGTTATGGTGTTTTGTTACCTTTAGATACATAGTCGAGTTTTTTTTTTTTTTTCAATTAAATTTAATGATTTTATGTGGTTATCACTAATCACTTGGCTCGAGATCGCGGGTTCGGAAAGCCCGGGCACATAACATAATAACTAACTAAGTCCCGGACACAGAGCTTGCTGCTAATGTTATATATCCTATAACACTCCTGGATACAGAGCTTGTGGATAATGTTATATATCCTATATCACTCCTGGATACATGAGCTATACTTACACTAGTGAAAATTTCATTAAAATCAACATCGTTTAGGCTCTGTGAGGGAAAAAAGAATAACACATACGTACACATGTTCAACATTGTTTAAATCAATTTTGACAATCAAGGTATCAGGTTGAAGCCTACCAACATTGCTCAATTAACGTGTTTTTCAGAGAAAGTGCCATCTATATTCTACATTTCTTCTTCGGTTATTTTAGTTAGAACCAAACAGAATATGTTTTTTATACTTACATATGAGTCGCCCAGATGCAAACCCGCTGTCATTTAAAAAAAATGAGTTAGTGGTATCACTGGATTTAGTTTTTCAATTGCTCCATGTCTGAACTAAAATCAGGGATCAAAACCTGTTAAAACCCACTGAAAAATCAAAAAGAAATTCTCGAACGGCTGTAAGTTCTCAAGATGGCAGGATGCAAAACCAGCCAAGTGTATAAAGAGTGCAAACCGTGATGGCCACCTCAGAACTTCGGATACAAAACCTGATAAGTATGAGTGCTACATACCAAGATGTTGCAATGAAAGACGCAAAAATAAAATATGTTAAAAAGCTTTTATTGTTGCATTTTGCAAATGAATGGGAAGAAAATGAAAGTTTATCCTTTTATAAAGAGGTATTTGAACAACAAGAACGTCTTCAGAACAAGGATGCTTTAATTCCGGAGGAAGAGGACTTGGATCTAAAGAACGAAGAAAAGGAAGAACCAAATTAATTAAGTTATAGAGAAAAAACAAAATTTATTTTAAGAAACTGCTCTTTGCACTACAATTTTATTCTGTTTGATTGTAGCTACCTAATGCTTTTAATGCAGGTAGTTAATTAATGTTCTCGAATCGAAAGTAAATATTTACTGAATTGTTTTAAAAAATAACAAATTATTATAAATATACTACTTTTAATAATTTGCTCTTGTGTTTTATTTCAAAATCAAATTGTAAAATGAATGGGGAACGTGCTAATAATAAACAGATTTTGCAGCCGCATAACAAATTTAACAGGTTTTGCAGCCTACATCGTTTCAAAGATGGCTGCCAAAAAGGTTTCAAAACCTGATAACTTTGGCGTGCCGTTGCAAAACCTGCTAAGTAGGATTCAAATATCAGAATAACTAATTAATAATAATTCTGAGATAAAAGGAAAGTTGCATTTATATTTGACGATAAAAAAAAAAAAAAAATTGCAGCTTTGCATCTCTAACCGTTTGATTTTAACAGTTTTTCGCCCTTTGTCAAAATTAGTTTAACATTGACTTAGCAGGGTTTGCATCTGGGTGACTCATATGGTTGACTATATTTGGTATCTGGTTGAACCCCATCTATCGATATTGCTCAATTAATGTGTTTTTCAGTAAATATAATCGGTGCCACAAGGGCCACCTTTATTCTATATTTCTACTTCCCCTAGCTAGTACATGCCTAACGACCCTTGGTAACCCAGCTAGTACATGTTTAACGACTCTAGGTAACCCAGCTAGTACATGCATAACGACTCTAGGTAACCCAGCTAGTACATGTTTAACGACTCTAGGTAACACAGCTAGTACATGCCTAACGACCCTTGGTAACCCAGCTAGTACATGTTTAACGACTCTAGGTAACCCAGCTAGTACATGCATAACGACTCTAGGTAATCCAGCTAGTACATGTTTAACGACTCTAGGTAACATTGCTAGTACATGTTTAACGACTCTAGGTAACACAACTAGTACATGTTTAACGACTCTAGGTAACCCAGCTAGTACATGTTTAACGACTCTAGGTATCCCAGCTAGGACATGTTTAACGACCCTAGATATCCCAGCTAGTACAAGTTTAACTATTATTACCGAATCAACTGAGTCTAAAAACTATTAATCAATATTTTCAGAGAAATTGCAATTTTGAAACAAGAAAAAAATGCTAATGTTTCCATTGAAAAAGAAAAAGTGGTCGGTGAATCCCGGCAATGTACTTCCCCAGATTAATTAATCTATTAACTTTTCGCTCCTCCTCCGAAACGAGACGACCATTCGCGCTAATATTCAACAGTTGACTTACATAAGTATACTTAAGTTGTGTCGATCATTACATCGGCAGTTGAATTGAGCCCCCTCCGGTCTACCCCCACTTCGATATTGCTGAAATTTGACAGGTTATATCCTCATTCGTTTTGACTTCAAATATGAAATTTCATATCTATAAATTCATAACAACGGCATTTATTAGACTGGCTGAGTTAAACGTCTCCCTTAATCCCCCAATTTCCTTTGGTCGATTTGGCTGAAAAACATAGGTGTCGTTAGACGGGTCTGGATTTACCTACATAAAAAATTTCGTGTCGATACATTCATTCTATCAGGAGTTACCGTGTTCGCAGATACTCAGACATAAGTGGGGGTGTTAAATAATTTTCTGCATTAAGTTAGAAACTTCTCTTTCACGATGTTTTTTGTAGTTTTATTGGCAGATACTTTACTTTTCATCAAAAAAAGTTTTATCGATACCTATGAGCAAGGGACCAAGTGGCTGAAAAGTAGCTAAACAGAGTTCCATAATCAGCTGGATTGATTGATAAATGTTTAAAAATGGCATTTTACATTTTATTATTTATATGTTTAATTATTTCTTTTATTATAAAAAATATCTGTTACCTAGACGTTAGAATCAGAATAAACAATTTAATATTTAAAAAAATTAACCTTTCGCGCATGTCCAATATATTTTATTGATTTCTCCTATTTGATAAGATTGATTTTTTTTTTAAATATTGCTTTAATGAGCTAATCTGTTCCAACTTCACGAAACTTCGAATTTAAAATGAAAATTATAAATATTCAATAAAAAAATATATTGTTTAATAATTTATAAACGCATGATTTCTGTTTTTGTTGCTATTTTAATTTTGAAAAACATAATAATACAAATAAGCTTTATAGATATGTATATTTTATGTAAGAATATTTTTTCTTGGGGTTTCTATAATTTATTTTCTTCAGATAAAGCTAAAAGTAAACATCTGATTGGCGAGCTACACCCACGAAATTTGTCAGTTGTGTTCATGACGTTTGGGGTTTACGTCACAGGCCTCTCTCAATAGCCATTCGTTTCAATATCGGTGATTGTACAACTTTCTTCGGTTCTGAGTTTACTCTGCACCTGAAATGATTTATCCAATTGTTTCATTAATTTATAGTTAACTAAAGATTTCTGTGTGTCTTTTTTACTTCTTTCAGTGACTAATCTATGTTGGAGATAACGAAGATGTTGTCACTATCCAGATTAGGTGTTATCGGGAATCTTCAGAGGTATTTTGATAAGTTTTTTTTTTTATCAATTTCTTTTTGACCAATAATGATCCTGATAAATGAAGATGTTTGTTTACTATAGTCTCTCTTCATTTTTTTTTATTATATAATTATATTTTGAACTGTTATCTTTATATTAGTTTTAAAGCCATTATTAACTTTTGGTTTTAATCATTGCAAAAATATTTTTAAACAAAGTATTTTTTATATAGACAGTTAATATTTACTTTCTCTTTATCTCTTATGTTGTCCTCCATGCCTCATCAAGTCATAAACCTTCTGCAATTATGCTACGTATAATTTTATTTTTTCTAGTTATTTTGTACATTATTATTGTCCATCTTTATATTTTAAAGAACTCTATAATGTATTCTTAGGTATGGCAAAAGATGTGCGACAACCATAGCTCAAGACAGTAAAATAGACGATTTTAAAGTTAAAAATGAACCTCTTTTATGTAAGTTGTTTCTGATTTTTTTTTTTTTTTTTTCACTTATTTTAATTTTATATTAGTAGATAAGTATAACTACCAAAAGATTTATGTAACTAACACATTTTTTTTTTTTCTGTTTAGCATATTTACCGGAAAGTAGAGAAAGGAAAGAGTTGATTTCTGCCCTGAATAAAACATCTTCCACCGTTGAGGAAGTACCTATCATCATTGGAGGACAAGAGTATAAAACGGACGATGTCAGACATCAAGTTATTGTAATTACAATTTTAATAATTATTATTATTTTCTCTTGTTTAAACAATAGTATATATTTTAATGTTCTTAATCGTTCTCATAAGATTTACACACAATATTAACATTGAATAGAAATATTATATAGACAAAGTTTCAATTGAGTTTTTAGACGATTTTCTCCCCCCAAAAAAAGTTTTTCTTTTTATATAATTTTGTTTAATTGCTCAATTATGAGAGAAAAAAAAATATATATATATAGAAAAGAGGTGATGAATTTATCTTATTTCTGGATATTTGCCAACTGTAACACATATCTTAACCCTATTTTTAAGCTCATTTCCCCCCAAAAGTTATTTTTGTTCTATTGACCAAGCCAATGTTATTGAGTTTACTAAATTTTCATAATAGCCAATTTTTTTTCTTAATTATATATTCACGAATAAAATGTGATCAATTATATTTTATTGAATAAATAAAAGTGGACGTTGAATCAACAGCATTGTACTTCTACTATAAGATTTTGCGATACGTTCATTTCATTGCATTATTAAAAAGTCGGTGAATCATATGTATTTCCCCAAAATGAAATAATCGTTTAACTTTAAGCTTCCCTCCAAAACCAGTCGAACGTTTGTACTTATATTCAATAATTGAATGGGTGTTTGGAAGAAGGACCTTTTTGATGTGGAGCAAGCACCTGCATAGTTTTTAGTGCAATACTCTGTAAGATGCCGTAAACCTTGATTAATGAAGACACAAACGGAGAAGAAGGGTTGTTTCAGTTCAAAATTGCGCTCCTGTAAAATTTGAAAAACCTGACATAGGCCCCTTCTTCCAGACACCTCTTCAATTGACTTACATAATAGGGTCTCCTAAATTCTCATTCCCGAGCCTGTACGATGTCAGGTACTTGTTACAGACCCCCTGCCCTAAGTGAATAAAAATTTAGCATAGGCAAAATTTAGTACTCCCACAGTAGAGTCGGGCTCATGTCCACCAGAGTGACGAAGGAGCGCTCTGGTAGTAGGCGATATGACCTCGTTATTAAAGCCGATTTGTTTCAATATAGTGGAAAGCTAATAAAATAAATAAAAACAAAAAACTTGATTAAATTTTATATTGTCTAATTTCACAAAAATATACATAAAGTGTTCCGGTTTCGACTTATATTATCTTCAGTACAGGTTACCTGAGATTACCTAAGGCTGTGGCTCCCTGTGCCAGTCCTAGTTGTCAATGATTTCATAAATATTTGTAAATGTTATGTTAAGATAGGAATTCCCTCCTCCCCCCAGGGACTTTCCTAGTGGACAGGGTGTCACAATCTTAGGTAATTTCAGGTAACTTAGCAGCAATCTTAAATGTAACATTAAACTTTTTGCTGACGATGTCGTAAGCCGAAATATTTGTGGAATTAGACAATATAAAGTTAATCAAGGTCTTTGTTTTTTATTTATTTGATTAGATTTTGTTCAACTCTAAATTGGTTATAGAACTCTACGAGCAGGAAAATTAAATTTTGTTGTCAAATTTTATACTAACAGATTTTCGTGTTTTTCATTGTACATTTTGACATGTTTTTCTGATTTTTTTTTTTCGCAGCCTCATAAACATTCGCAAGCCATTGCCAAGTTCTACTATGCCACTCCTGTAAGTTGTTTGATTAAAAAAAAAATAATATTGCATGCGAAAAATAGTGGTACATAAATATTTTATTTTATTTTTTTCCACCAGGAACTGGTAAAGAAAGCTATTGATGTAGCTGTGGAAACTCAGAAAAAATGGGACCTAGTGCCCCTGAAGGACCGAATAGCAATATGGCTGAAAGCTGCGGATCTAATGGCGGGAAAATACCGACAGACCTTGAACGCTACCACAATGTTAGGTCAATCGAAAACTGTTATACAGGCTGAAATTGACGCTGCTGCTGAACTCATAGATTTTATCAGGTAAATAAATTTATATAAATTATTCAGTGTTTATTATAAAGAAGGCAGTGGGAAGATAGTTGAAAAAATGGAGCATTCTAATTGGTGAACTTTCTTATCCGGGAGAGAGGATGAATCGTTCTTATCTATATCTATACACATATGAAGGGCACGACCCACTCATCTAATTCTGAGCCATTTCCACTTCGCTAATCGCTAATCTGAAAATTTGCATGTGAATTCTTATTATATTGTAGGTAACGGGAAAAATAAAAAACATTAGGGAAGATATTTTGATTAAAATAACACAAAAAAAAGGATTCGTATGCAGGCTTTATCTCCCCCTCCCCTTTAATATTATGAGACGCCTCACTTCCATTAAATAACCAGGCTTATAAGAATGATATATGAGAAGTTTCAGGAAATTCCGTTCAAGGAGATGCCTCATAGCCTAAGTTATAAGGAATATATATATATATAAATTTCTTGAAAAACCGATCAATCGTTCATTAACGAGTACCTGACAAGAGTGCATGCTCGGGACCATCGGAAGGACGGCTTGCTCTCGGTTTCTTTTTTTTTACCTCCCAGGTGAAAAACCGAAGAGACCTTGGCCGGGTTTCGAACCCGGGATCTTGAGCTCATTAGGCCTCTAAGCTATCGGCGCCTTATATGTTTTTCTGTCTAATAAAATTAAATTATTATTTAATTCAAATGAAATTGGAAATCTATCGATGTTTCTATTTTTCCTAAATGAGAACTAGAGAAATATTATTCTAGCAATTTTGCATAGAACTTTTAGGGAGAGAAATACAACTAGAATATTTTTCATTTTACTAAAATAAAAAATGGCGTCACAATTTAATAATATTTAAATTGGTCTTGAAGCTTGAAGTTATTTGTGCTTCTCAACAACCTATTTTTTTTCCACCAAGTTCATTGTTTATAAATAAATTTCATACAAATCTTTAAGAAAAAAAATTCTTTATTTTATTTCTGACATAATCAGGTTTTACAAAAACGGTTTTCACGACCACTAAAAATAACTTGACCTCGGGTGTATAGTTAACACTGTGTTGAGGTCAAACGTAAAACAATTATATTATTTATTTTTTGTTGGCATAAATATTTATTAGCACACCAAGTATACAGAAAAACTCCAAAGTTTAGGATAGCATTATCTTGAAATGGTTCTCTAAATTGTGAAGAAACTAGTCTTGAAATTCAGTTTCTATTGTCACCCGATGTGATTGTGTGAGGCATTAACAAAATCAAAATATAAGAAAACGTCGGTAAATCAACTGGCTATGTACTTCCCCTTCTCGAATTATTTGCTTTAAACTAAGTTTCCTCTCTTCCTCACTCCTTAAATGTCTTACTTGTTATCTTTTTGTATCCACGTGTACAATTTCCCTTAGAATTATTTATTTCAATGTAAATTCCCTCCCTCCACCCCCTTCCCTTTGGTCGTTTTGACTGAAAATCGAAAGGTGTCGCTCTTTTAGTGTTCTAGGTCCACATATAAAATACGTCGATGTATTCATTCTATCGGGAGTAGAGCATTGGATGCTTAGTTCCCTAGGTGTTCACACCAGTTTACCCAATATATCTATATATATTTTCAGTAATACTGCTTTCCATAACAGGTAGCATACTAACCTACCTGAGTTCAATATCGCGGGTTCGAAACAAACCCGGCTGAGGCCCTTGGCTCTTTTATCTGGTAGGTAAACATTTTGAGCACGAGCCATTCTTAAGATTCTTGTAATCGATGGCCCCGAGCCTGTTCGATGTCAGATACTCGTTAAAGATCTTTACTTCAGGTAAAATATAGGAATCCTTCAGTAGAGCTAACTGGGAAGGGATTAGAGCATTGGATGCTTAGGTCCCCAGGTGTACACTCCTAATATTTATATATATATATTTATTGGAAAAGTTTCTTAGTAGTTTTCTGCTGGCATACACACTTCGTATTTGAGTAACTATAACAAAA
Organism: Aradus depressus; assembly: GCA_963662175.1. Classification (NCBI taxonomy): domain Eukaryota; kingdom Metazoa; phylum Arthropoda; class Insecta; order Hemiptera; family Aradidae; genus Aradus; species Aradus depressus. The sequence goes on along the minus strand of OY759225.1, from coordinate 3,437,845 downwards.
AATACTCGATATTTAAAATAATTTATTAATTCATATTTGCCAATAAAATCTCAAAATCACTTATATATACTCAATTTATTTTGCAATAACTTTTTTGACAACAGTTTTAAATAATTTATTGGAGAATAAAACATACTAATACTAATACTTAACATTTTTTGCAGAGATTTTGTGAAACAATTGATAAAATACCAAACAAAAACATAAGAAAATAGTTGGGTTTACCAGCTGGAATGTAATTCTTGCAATTTAGTTGTATGTAGGTCAAACTGGGAGACAATTTAAGGGTAAAAGAACACATATCCAGATATAGAGTTAAACACTGACACAACTCAGTAAAATCAACTTTCGAACAAGACATCAACGAAAACAAACACCATTTTGATATAAATACAGGCATACAATACCTACATTTTTGTGACAAAGGTCCATAACTCAACTCACTGGAACAGCTGGAAACAGAGCGCTACAAAAAGGAAATTGTATAAACGATCAGACCAATCTCAAATATTCACTCCTTTTATCGCCAATAATATAATCCTCCAGTCTCTGTGTATAGATACTTTCTTAAAACTGACTATTTGTATTCATATATTATTGTCATCTTTTGTTTTCGTATGTAGGTACATTTTTATTTGAATTTTAATCAACTCTGATAATTTCAAATTCTCCTTCTTTATTAAGTTCTCAATTTGAGACGAAATTTTATTTTTAATGTTTTTCATGGTTTTAAGATTTTACAGGACAAAGGGACAGGGAAAAAACCCGTAGAGGTTGAAAAAGGGTCAATTCGGAATGTAAACATGTTGAACGGTCCACTTAGTATTTGTTGAGTCGTGGCTGAAGATGGTAGCAATACCGAAAGTACTACCATATATTTAACATATTTTGTGAAATAGACAATATTTTTAAAATAGAATAAATATGTTTCAATTTATCCTGATCAAAAAATAAAGTAAATAATGTTTATCAGTTTATGATTTAAAATTTAAACAAAATGTTTCGGTGGAGTATCATCCTTAGGACATTACAATTTGCAAAATATAGGAAAGGAAGAAAAAAATGATGATAATAATAATACATAAAAAATATAAACCAAGAGAAATAAAATAAATTATATAAGTAATAACAAATAATATTAGTAATACAGATATTGAACAAAACGTGAATTCGACAGACCTTATAGGAGGATATCTGCGGAGGAACTCTGCCAAGAAAATAAAAAAAGGGAAAGCTGTGTATCAAATAATATTTTTGTATATGAAACACTATTTTTATTTCGTGGTTATTTTATTATTTTTGAACAATAAGAAAAAAAAATGAAGTTTCCCAAAAGAGGATTTCTTCTAGCATATTCATTATTTGAAGGCATGACCTAGAGTAATGCTAGACTAAAGTTTACCAAGTGGTCTCTCTCAGAGTGTAATGTTTGTATCCTGTGTCTGTACAGACTAAAGGCATGACCTAGAGTAATGCTAGACTAAAGTTTACCAAGTGGGCTCTCTCAGAGTGTAATGTTTGTATTCTGTGTCTGTACAGACTAAAGGCATGACCTAGAGTAATGCTAGACTAAAGTTTACCAAGTGGGCTCTCTCAGAGTGTAATGTTTGTATCCTGTGTCTGTACAGACTGAAGGCATGACCTAGAGTAATGCTAGACTAAAGTTTACCAAGTGGGCTCTCTCAGAGTGTAATGTTTGTATCCTGTGTCTGTACAGACTAAAGGCATGACCTAGAGTAATGCTAGACTAAAGTTTACCAAGTGGGCTCTCTCGGAGTGTAATGTTTGTATCCTGTGTCTGTACAGACTGAAGGCATGACCTAGAGTAATGCTAGACTAAAGTTTACCAAGTGGGCTCTCTCAGAGTGTAATGTTTGTATCCTGTGTCTGTACAGACTGAAGGCTTACTATGCCAAAGAGGCGGCCAAGTTTCAGCCCATCAGTCCCCATCCTAAGGAGACCATCAACTCTCAGAGATACCGCGGCTTGGAGGGGTTCGTGGCCGCTGTCTCACCCTTCAATTTCACTGCCATCGGCGGGAACCTCGCCTACACTCCAGCCCTCATGGTAGCCTACACTCTTTTCTAAATATATTAATAAAAAAAAAAAATCGTGAGTGAATCACCGAATTGTTTGTAGAATATTTGTAATCAATGAGCTATTGAGTTTAGAAATTGGTATTTAAAAAACATGAAAATTCATTGAAAACTGAACATTGAATTTTCGTCCAACTAAATTAACTGCTACTTATAGCCGGTGCAATGAAAGTCCTCTATTTGGAGAACATGAAGGTGTTAAGTCCTAATAGTAAACAATTGGAAATATTGATTTCATTAATATGAATTATTCATATTGAAGATTTGATAATTTAAAAAATAAGTAATTTAAAATGGTTGATTCACTGATAGTGTTCGTTTGGCAAACCTCAAGTCAGGTAGAATTTTCTGTACACTTTCTAGTTTTTTTGGGCTCTGGCCAAATTGACGTCTGTCAATAATAGAATGAGAACATTTCACTTTTGTTTCTGCTGTGTGTATTCTGAAACGTTTTCACTCCTTCACTTCTTGTTATGGTCTCTAGAAATATATATATTTGTTTAAATCGTCGGCTAATCACTGGGAACGTATAAATGCTGTTTCTGTTAGAATGCATTCTAAACAACTAATTTTTCACTTTCCGTCTAAAACTTTTTCCACTTCTGTCAATTTGGCTGAAATCAATACTCATATGTAATTTTGTGTCGATATATTTATTTCATTGTGTGTTATCCATGTGCACAAACGACATGAAAACATAAAATGAGCGGTATCTCTTTAACATGATCGGATTTTCATGAACATGATAGGAACAAGAAGATAAGTTACTAACCTATATTGCTATAATATATATACCTATAATATATAACCTATATGCTATTATAATATATAATTAGCTGACAACATCGGATAATTTTAAAGTAATTATAATTATCCATAGACTATGTTAAAATATTGGCTGGGTGGATTTTACCGTTTCATATGTCTGTTGTAGGGTTGTTCGACTCTGTGGAAGCCCTCGGACACTGCTCTTCTCTCCAACTACACCATCTACAAGATCATGACAGAGGCTGGAGTCCCTCCTGGTGTGGTCAACTTCGTCCCTGCCGACGGACCTGTCTTCGGGGACAACATCACAAGCTCTCCCCATCTGGCCGGTATCAACTTCACTGGATCTGTACCGTGAGTTCTGCACTTTATGAGGGGGGGGGGGGGGGGGGGCTATGTGAATCCGAAATTCAACCCTGATATATTAAATATTTATTTAAAAAAACACAAAAAAAAAAAAACTTACATTCCTCTCTTTCTATTGATGGTAACTTGATCACGTTCGGTATTTCAAATATTCTCAGTCTAATGACACATTTCGAACGCACTTCTCATTCAAAAGTTTGACTGTTTCCATAGGCCTAAGGATAATATTACTTTAAACTACAGCAGGACAGCATTGAGAAAGGACTAAAGATAACTTGTTGTATCATATTATATTAATATTATTTATTAAAATTTCTGAATGACACCGAATACGTTTTTTCATCTATTTCACTTGAGATATCTTACACTCAGTGCGTTATATATTTTCTCATCTCTTCCATTTTCCAGGACCTTCAACCGACTATGGAGCCAAGTCGGACAGAAAATAAACAATTACAAGAACTACCCCCGGCTGATTGGGGAATGTGGCGGTAAGAACTTCCATTTGGTTCATCCCTCGGCAGATGTTGACACTGTTGTCGCCTGTACAATTAAGTCAGCTTTTGAATTTTGTGGGCAAAAATGTTCTGCCTGCTCTCGAATGTACGTGCCGGAATCTCTGTGGTCAAAGGTATGTTCCTTTTTTAAACACTTTTAAACTATTTTTCAGGTTTGGCTCAGCTCTATATAAATATATATATATATAATATTTTGCATTACATATACATATACTAGTACTCCAAGTTCAACCTCAATATCTGTAAAATTCAACAAACATTGCTATATTAATTGTTTTGATGCAATCACAGTCTTACATAACAATAATAATGGGAGCCATGGTGACCGTGCGGGCTAGAGCGTAGGGCTTTGGTTGCATGATTGCACCGTGGTTTGCGGGTTCGAATCCCGGCCGGGAAAGTTTTATTTCGTAGAACTCCCTCCCCGGGGGGGGGGGGGGGGGGGGGGGGGGGGGGGGCATGGACATCAATAACTAAAGAAAGTACCGTTAGAGCAACTTGGTTAATATGCATCATATTGCATGTTACTCAAACCATAGCCAATAATAAAAAATAATAATTTATTCCATCTATGCTAACCAATCTATTTTGATCATCTATTGATTATTGTATGTAACATTTTTCTCATCTTTTCCACATTTTTCACCTCTTCTTAAAGAGCGCTAAGAAGGATCAATATTATAATTAATTATTTAATGATAGAATCTTTTTTCCTTTTTATTCTTTTTTAATCTATATTGATTTCTATTTGAATTATCTTATTTTTTATTTATTTCTTTTTGTAGAAATCACTATTGATCAAAATATATATATTTTTTTTTTTCTACAAAGAGGTATTTACAACTGTATAAAAATATATGCAACAAGCAAATATGCTAATACAGAGATAACGGCAATGTCAAAATGTCAAGAGGGGAGAAATCACCCAGTGGTGACACTCCCTAGTCACTGATTTCCTCTCATTTGTAACTAATCATTGTCACTGCTGCTGCTAAGGAGGTCTCTAGGCCATTGAGAAATAAAAAAATGAACAAAAATTAATAATTAATTATAATATTGATTTTTAGGACTCGTTAAGAAATGGTGGAAAATGTGGAATGTAGTCGACCTAAAACACAGGTTGGTTAACATAAATTTAATGTTAAAACTAGTTTAATGTTACATCTACGTCGATGTAATTGTTACTGTATCAGTATTGTTTACATTTCATAGACACTGAGGGTGGGCTTGCAGCCCGTAACGTCTATATATAAGATATAATCGTCGTTGAATCTCCGGCTACGTACTTCAGTAACACGAATTAATCAATTACCTCCCTCTCATCCCCCCTCCCTTTCGGCTGAAAGTTTCAAGGTGTCGTCCTTTCAAATTACATATGAAATTTCGTGTCAATACATTCATTACAACGGCAGTTATTAATCGTTTTTCTGTTAAGCCTCCCCCCTATTCCCTCCTTCCCTTTGTCCGATTTGTCTCAAAATTAATAGGTGTCGTCCTTAAACGGTGCTGGATACACATGTAAAATGTCGTGTCGATACATTCATTTTATCGAGTGTTACCGTGTTCACAGACACAGGCCCAGACAAACAGCCTTTCCTTTTTTTGAAATCAGGAAGTTGGAAAACATCAAATTCCGTTGAAAACTCCGCTTTGAATTTTTGAGCGTTAAGAAGAAGTAAAAATTGTTTTTAAATGAAGTTGAAGAAAAAACCGCCTCAAATATACATTATTGACATTACTTGAACATCACAAACTCGATGTATTTGTAATGTGAGTTTTCTTTTTTGAAAAATAAGTTTTTTTCTACCCTTTCAACGCCCGGATTTCTCCCCCCTCCCCCTCCCCCAATTAATCGAACTCCGGATAATCAGCGCTCTACCATTGTACACGTTCATAAAACTTCAGTGTTTCGTCATACTTCTATGTAGTATTTAATTGTTCTGTTTAGATAAAGACAGGGCTGTGCGAGATGAAGAAGCTCCTGAAAATAGGAGATGTGCAAGAGATGGACACGTACACGGGAGCTGTTATAGACGATAAGGCTTTCAACAGGATCAAAGGTTACATAGAACATGCTAAGTCTAGCCCAAATATCGACATCATCGCAGGCGGCACCTGCGATAACAGGTGAGACCATTTCAAAAGTCTCGTTGCGAGTTGTCTCAAGTAATCACGAAAATATATATAAATTCACATTTAATTATATAATATATGGTAACTGTTAGTGGTGTGAAAAATGTTTAAATATGGTAGTTATCGTCAAGGGGAACAATAACCTTAGTAAATCCGTGAGTAATGTGGCTGTTAGTTTCTGACGTATTTTTGGATATTTCTGAAGAAAAAATAAAAAAAACCAGCAACTTTCTAACTGAAATGGCTTGGTCTCTAGACAGACAGACAGACAAAGTTCGCTGTAAGGCTTCGTTTATTCGGTTTCCAACTTACGGAACCATAAAAAGAAAGACAATCCCAACTAAGCCACTGTGATTTCCACTCTGTTATTATGAATAAAGCTCCGGGTATTAAATCCATAACTAATGTATAATAATTTTCAAACAAATAGTTTATAACGTCATATTAGTTAGTTATTATGATTCATGCCCGGGCTTTAACTACAAGGTCATATTGCCTACTACCAGAGCGGTGGACATGAGTCCGACTCTGCTATGGGAGTCCTAAATTTTGTCTATCCTAAATTTAGGACTCCCATAGTAGTGTCGGGCTCATGTCCACCGCTCTGGTAGTAGGCAATATGACCTTGTAGTTAAAGCCTGGGCATGAGTCATAATAACTAACTAATATCGCATTATAAGCTATTTGGTTGAAAATAGGTATGTGATAATTCTTAGTACATTCGGGAAAAAGAAATAAATAAAAATAATAGTTTTGGAAGTGGACGAAACCGTTTATGAAACTTTAAACTATTTTTCTCAAAAAGTTGATTTTTAGCCTACCTTCGTATTGAATCACATAAGTACTTCTATCCTAATTATGATTTAAATTTGATTACAAAGAAAAGAAAAAAAAACTTTCTTTACATTTAATTTTAATTTAATAACTAAATTTTAAGGTTATTCGAAATTCGGGCCGAATATAAATAAAATGTGGGTAACATATCTGGACAGAGCATTCGGAAGTTTCACTTAATCAAATATAACTGCTCTTTTTTGCTATATTCGTTTTAGAACGAGCCGAGAGCATATTAGTACTTGCTTTCATTCTCATTAGTTATTTTGATTTATAATTTAATTATATTTTGATAGGAAAGGCTACTTCGTCGATCCAACCATAGTACAGGCGAAAGATCCAAGAGATAAGATCATGACAGAAGAAATCTTCGGACCCGTCCTTGCCATCTACGTGTATCCAGACAAGGACTCCAACACCATCTTTGACCTGGTGGACGGATCCACGCCCTACGCACTCACCGGCGCAGTTTTCGCCAAAGACATGTAAACTTACTAAGGGTGCTCCCTTACTTCACACTTACCTCTCCTCATGTGTGTGCTTGAGGCACATTATCTTTTTGGTGGTCTTGTTTTTGTTTTGTCTTCAGGACCTTTCAAAAGTTGGCTCTGGAGCGGTTGAAGTACTCCGCGGGTAACTATTACATCAACGACAAGTCCACTGGCTCAGTGGTTGGACAGCAGCCTTTCGGAGGAACAAGAATGTCCGGTAAGTCAACCTTATTTCATTTTATATTAAATATAATCTGCAGTGGGCGCTCGTAGCTCAGAGGTAGCCTGCTAGCCTACTGAGCTCAAGATTGCGGGTTCGTAACCTGGCCGAGGGTGCATGCCGTCCTTCGGGTGGGACGTTAAGCGATGGTCCCTGTGCGATGTCAGGTACTCGTTTAAGACCTCCTACACTAGGTCTAAACCTGAGTAAGCAAATTGTACACTTTCACTGTAGAGTCGGGCTCATTCCCACCCGAGCGACGAAATATCGCTCTGTTATTAGGTAGTACTTTGTAGTTAAAGCCCGGGCATTAGTTACAATAATCGACTAACTAACTGTAATCTACACTTTTTTTTTAACATTAAAAATGTTACATAGTGGGATTTATTACAAAAAAAAAATTACCAATATAAGACACAAGGTTTCTATTTAATCATGAAACACCGAGGGAACTAACATTGTCAATGTTGAAAGAATGGAGACTCAGAGTATATATATATTGTTTTTTGGAAGACTCGTAAACTTATGGCAGTGTGTGGGACTGGTGGATTATATAGTATAATATACTATACTACCAACTAAAATTTGTAAACATACCACAGACGTGGAAAATGGCTGCCAAAATTTAGGTTTTTGGGGGGTTTTCTCAAAAACCGTTTATCGTAGGAGAAAAATACATCAGTATTAAATTAAAGTACTCTGCATTTCCTACAAATCTCATAAGTTTCGTTTTTTCATAGGACCAAACGTTTTGATAGATTTAAGGCTTGAATTTGACTTATTTTTTTGCAAAACCAAGCAAATGCACATGTTTTCTTCTATGCTCAAACAAACGCGGAAAAATGTGTTAAAAAAACGGCATGTTAGGAAAATTTTACATGAAGAGCTACTCACCTTTTCTATGTACATTTTTTTTTTTTCATTATCTTTATACTGGTTGATAAAAATAGTAGTTTAGTCTAGAAATGGAGCAGTGAATTCTAACCTGATCGACCATCTCCAAGGTGGTAAATCACCTTCAAAGCAAAATGTCATTTTAAAATTTTACAACAGTGATAAATCAAGCAGTTTTGAAAAAAATGGTATACACACTACTCCCGATTAACCGGGTTAATATGGATAAAGTAAAATCACGGTTATTCGAAAGGCTTACGTAAACATAAATGTTTTTCTTTAGAAGTATAGATTAAAATATTTGGTAGGGGAATGGTTATGTTGATAATGGTTAATACCATTATTGTATAATATATGTATAATTGCTTGAAATTTTACAATCCTTAATTGGCCTCCAAAAAAATATATGTATATCACAAAATATAACACAATGGTTCCCAAAATATGAAGCAGATGCACATAAAACGGACACGTATGTAATATCCTCCTGCTGGGCTTGGCAGTTTTTTTTTTTTAAATATCTATTTTTGTAAAACATATTTATCTGTTTATGTGTCACTAATTTTTATGTATGTTAAGGAGATTATGTGTTTTATATTTAAAAAAAAAAAAAAAAAAAAAAAAATGTCAATCACAATGGGCACGGTGAGTATGGTATATAAAATGTTTTTAAAAATATATTTTAACAATCTATTAATTATAATAAATAATTATTAATTGAAATTTTTTTTTTCTGTAGGTACTAACGATAAGGCCGGTGGTCCTCATTATGTCTTAAGATGGACTTCACCGCAAGCTATCAAAGAGACATTTGTACCAATGACGGGATGGAATTATCCGTACATGCAGAAATAAGGATACAATCGAGGATACTTTGTGATATTTACGGCACTCAGTATTTAAATAACAGTATTTGTATATTTATATGGCTAACTCAAATAGAAGGGTATAAGTCAAATAAATATTTTATATATTTTTTTTTCATGGTTTAACTAAAGCATTTATCTTGTATTTTCTGCCGCCCAGCCAATCAATGGATTGTAGGCTGTTTCAATTGTTGAAATGGACTTTATTCCTTTCTAAAAATATAGGGAATCGAATAAACAATTCAGTTTTCTACATATCTAAACTAAACGTATTGACTTATATCCTTCTCTGTATTCGTTATCCATATATATTGAAGATCATCGTTAACCAAACTACGATTTCAGTATCGTTACCATGTTTTAAACCATATTCGCAAACTTGCGATATTTTTTTTTTTCAAGAATAAGGAATCTCTTTTTTTTTTTTAAGATTTTATTTATTGTTTTTTTTTATGTATGTATATGATACATATTTATCTATATATTTATGAAAATGATAATGTAAATTTAACATGTATTAGTTGCATTTGATATTGATTGTACAATATTTGAAAGATACATGTTAGCAGTATTTCAGTATAGTTCATACCCGTTAGTGCTTCTTTAGAAGTTGAATTATTGTAACTTAGTTTGTCACACAGATAAAAAATTTTAAACCATACTTGTGAGTGCTTAGATAATAAAATTATCTGACAATTTTATTTGTTATTAGCTCCAATAAAATATCATTAAGTTAGTGGATTTTTTTTTTTAAACATATTCTGCTTTGAAAATTATTCCTTTTTCTTACTTTAAATTGAGAAAAAAAAACAGACGATATGGATTAACTAAATTAAAAAAAAGTTCAGTTATCTTACAGATATTGCCTGACGATAATATACGGATTAACATTGAAAAAAGCATTATTTATTTTTTTTTTGTATTAATTTTTGTTATATAGATTGCCCAGTGAATGGGTGACCCAGAGCATATTTATGTATAAACTATCAGTTTTAGTTATAAACTAAAAGTAACAATTGGTTTATAACTAAACCTGGCGATGGTGTAGTGCCGAAACTGGGAGTTTATGATAACATTTTTTGTGGTAGAGACAATATTTAAAACAATTTAAAAAAATAAATTTGTTTTATATATTAAATATATAAAACAATTTAATTTTTTTAAATTGTTTTAAATGTATAATACATTTTATTATACATTTCCAAAATATGTCATCGCTTCTCAACTTACAAGTTCTTCAAGATAACTCACACATGTTTACACAAAAGTTTTTTGTGTAAAACGGAAAACAACCATCATGAAATTTTTTTTCATGAAACTCGAAACTCTCGCTTATACATTTGAAGTTGGGAAGCTTTATTTCAGCCAGGGTTGGGTCAACGTAAAGAATGAATGAACTTACTTGAATAAACTTTATTGCTCATGAAAAATTATCTTAACATTTGGATACATAATCATAAATACAGCTTACAAATAATAAGGACTAAACTAAAATAAAACAAAGCAGATAACTAACATTAATTAACAAAACAATAGGATGATTTCATAATAAAATAAAATTTAATAACCTGATTCTAAAAACAGAAATTCAAAAAATATACGAGTATATTTAACGTAGAGTATCACATGTATAATATATATATATATATATATATAGAGGACTCGAGGACAGACAGACAGGCAGAGCCCCTCGGGGACAGACGGACAGGCAGACAGACCCCACCGAGCTAGACCAGCTCTCTGCCCTCTCCCTTCCCTTCATGCTCAAGCCTTCTCGATTAATTAAAATTATTATTAATTAATGTTTTATTTTTATTTTTTTATTTATGTACCCCTAATTACTGACCGTTACTTAATACCGTTAATTAATAATAATTTTAATTAATCGAGAAGGCTTGAGCATGAAGGGAAGGGAGAGGGCAGAGAGCTGGTCTAGCTCGGTGGGGTCTCTGTCTGCCTGTCCGTCTGTCCCCGAGGGGCTCTGCCTGTCTGTCTGTCCTCGAGGGTGTATGTCCGTCAGTTAAGGGTTTATAGCTTGCTATATGGCTGAATACAAGTAAGAAGAAAGGAATAAAGAAGAGGATGCTCTCTCAAGGAAACTTCACAACTCACAACATCTGAAGCATGCAACACCCAACCCATCACCCACAAGTAACAATTTTTTCACTTCAATATAATTTTATAAAACAACAAAGATCGTTACAAAATAAAAATAGATTATTATATAAAAACAAGTATATCTGTATTTTTCTAATTTTAAAAGAACCCCCAATTTACAACTTTTACAATATATATATAGAGGGCGCCGGTAGCTCAATGGTATGCGTGCTTGACTTCTGAGCTCAGGTCGTGGGTTCCTAGCCCGACCGAGGCCCTTAGTTTATTTTATCTGGGAGGTAAAATAAACTTAAGCACGCCGTCCTTCGGATGGGACGTTAAGCGATGGTCCCGAGCCTGTACGATGTCAGGTACTCGTTAAAGACCCCTACCCTAGATGAATAAAAATTTAGGGTAGGCAAAATTTAGGACTCCCACAGTAGAGTCGGGCTCATGTCCACCAGAGTGACGAAAGAGCGCTCTGGTAGTAGGCGATATGACCTCGTAGTTAAAGCCCGGGCATGAGTCATAAAACCTAACCTAACCTATAGATATATATTTATTTTAAAATTCCTTTTCGGATTGCTTCTGTTGAAAGAGCAGTATACTCAAAACCTCCAAAAGAAGAGACTTTTGTTCTAAAAGAATGTCAATAAAGCTATTTTATTTTTTTATTTTATAATATATATTTATTGAATAATAAACCTTTAGAATATTATCCCAAGGCTCCTTCAAAACTTGGTTCCTTTGAAGGGCCCCCCCTCACTATTGTTTCACACCACGAATGGAATATGGTAAAAAAACGAAAAGGGGTAATACATTTTTACAATGTTTTATAGTAGTTTGTACAAAAGAATATTCTGTGTGTAATGTCAATCCCGATTTTTAGCATTCCTTTACTCCGACATTAATATATAAATAATTATATTATTACTTATGGTCTGTCCACTGTTAGCTGAGACTGGTGGGGGTAAGCAAGCTAGGGAGTACCATTGTCAGTTCTCTTTTTACTTACTATGTTCTGAAGATTTCTTTCCTGTCACTTGAATGAATTTTTAAAATATCGACATTGTTTGAACTGTATTAATTAATTGTCATAATAATATTTTATGAAATACTTTGATAAATAACTGTTATTTATAGAGTAAGTATGACAACGGCGCATTCCTTCAGCTGGAAGGGCGGTTACTGTGGGAACCAAGGGGTGGAGTCCTCTGATTGGTTCCCCACCTTTAAATCCTCATCTAAGACCGAACAGACTATAAGTAAACAACCGTGACAATTTATCTGCTATAACCTTGTGTGGTCAGTAGGGTGGAACGAAAAAATCACCTTTTGATTTTTAATTTGCAATAGCGCGGAAAAGTTGCCTTTTAGTGTAGATAAGATAAATAAAAAATATTGGAGTACGTCTTGAGGTGCCGCAAGGACCTTAAAGTTTCATAAAAACACACTTTTTTGGAACTTTTTCAAAGATTTTTGCGTGTCTCGACTATGTGATTTTTAATTTGGAATAGCGCAGAAAAGTTGCCTTTTAGTGTAGATAAGATAAATAAAAAATATTGGAGTACGTCTTGAGGTGCCGCAAGGACCTTAAAGTTTCATAAAAACACACTTTTTTGGAACTTTTTCAACGATTTTTGCGTGTCTCGACTATGTGATTTTTAATTTGGAATAGCGCAGAAAAGTTGCCTTTTAGTGTAGATAAGATAAATAAAAAATATGAAAAATATTGGAGTAGGTCTTGAGGTGCCGCAAGGACCAGTTTAATGTGGCAATGAAGTAGAAACAAACATTTTGCAGCTGTAACATTTGTAATAATTAAGGATACAGAAGTAGAAATACAAAGTTTGACATTACAAAATATATTTTTTTTTATTATATTTTATAATTAATAATTTTTTCCAATTCTAATGCTTATTCTATTACTATGTATTTAAAACCATCTTTTGTAACATTATATGTACGAGAAATTCATAAAAAATAATTTATCAAAGTTTAAAATTTTTCAATTTTTTTACAAACTTTAAGCTTTTTGCGGCACCTCAAGATGTTGTAGTATTGCAACCAAATTTTTTTAAATTCTTTTTGAAGTTAAAAGGCAACTTTTCTCCACTATTACCAAACTAATAACTAAAAAAAATTTTAAAAGGCCATTTTCGTTCCACCCTAGTGGTCAGGCATTCAACTGTAGTTCTAGCAGCCGTTGAGGGCCTCATCAACGAATTTGGGCAAAATAAATGCTGATCGGTGCACGTCGGAGGTGTAATATTTAAGTTTCATTTCATTCAGTTCATTTTTGTTGAATACCCTCAGGGGTTCTTTCAAATTTGTTTCCTGAGAAAAAAAAAAAGGAAATTAAAGGGGGGGGGGGGGGGGGGGGGGAGAGAGTGTAAGATAATTTGAGGAGGAAGACAATAAATAGTGAAATATTAATCTCCAATTTACTTCCCCAACAGTTGAGTTGGGGAAGTTGAGCGATCGGCCAAATATTTGATGTCCATATTTTACCAGAATTTTATGTCTTTTCCCTGAATCAAAAAAAAACAAAAAATTCTGAGGACACGATAACTTTCGATAGAATGAGAATATATATTATTTTTTTCTATCTATATACAATATATACATAATAAGCAATTATGTGGTCAAAAGGAAAAATATAACAACTTCACTTGATGGGAGAAGCCAGCCAGCGCTGACACTCCCTCGATAGTTAATTGTCATTATTCACTATCCTCATAGAGAAGATCGCGAGGCCATCTCCTGTTCAAGTAGTGGGGAGGATTGTCAGGATGGGAATGAGAGGAAAGGTCTTGTGCGAGATGATTTCAATGGGAAGAAAGGTTTCTGTGATTGGAATCGGGATTTGATTAATTCATTGACAGTGGTGGGAATACTGAGATCTCAGTGTAGGACTTTATTGGTGACATAGAAAGGTGCGTTGACAATTCGTCGGAGGAGTTTGGACTGGATTGATGTTGAATTGTTTAACTGTACACCAAAGTTAGAGCCCGTAGGTTCAAATTGGACGTATAATGGTCTTGTAAATCGTAAGTTTGTTGTTAGTCGTCAGTTTCGATTTTCGTCCAAATAGTCGACGTAACAGTCCGTATCTTCGATTCAGTTCTTGTCGTTCCACGTAAGTACTTTCGATAGAATGAAAATATAAACACAAAATTATTTATGTGGATCCAGAACCCCAGGATGACACCTATTAATTTCGAGCCAAATTGGCCGAAGAGGAGAAGAGGGCCTAAAGAGAGTGAAAACTTGGAGAATCACATTGCCGATACATTTCATTTATTTCTGCAGGCATACCTTATTTAAAGTTCCAAGTACAAATCCAATCTGTCCTGTGGGATATGTAGGAACAGAAGTGTAGGCGTATGCGGCCACAGGGAATGTCTCCTTACAGATCCTGTAACTGTTTACTACAATCTCTCTGTTGGACCAGACAGTTCCTCCCTGTGAACACACAATTCCTCCGGGTCTCAAAGCGCTCCGCATCAGCTCAAAATATTTTTTTTGAAAGAGAGGGACAGCTGGTCCTGAAAAGTACATTTTTCAAACGTTATAGTTATAATAAAATGTAATTTTTAGTAGCCTCGCCAATAATACCACAGTATTTAAGGAAATAAAAAAAGGCATTTTACATTTATAGTTATAATAACTAACTATAAATCAATACTTAACTAATATCTAACTATAATTATTAATAACTAACTATAAATCAATACTTAACTAATATCTAACTATAATTATTAATAACTAACTATAAATCAATACTTAACTAATATCTAACTATAATTATTAATAACTAACTATAAATCAATACTTAACTAATATCTAACTATGAATCAATACTTAACTAATAACTAACTATAATTATTAATAACTAACTATAAATCAATACTTAAGAAAATAAACAGGATAAAGGAATATACACACACTAAAGGAATATAATTGTGAATTCACTTGGTAATGCCGTAACAGGCGAAACTATAGTCGTGTAATTTTGACCAATATAGTGAAAATATTGACAAGTAGTGTGTAGAGTTTATATTCCTTAGTGTGTGTATATTCCTTTATCCTGTTCATTATGAATTTTCACAAAGTAGACCTGGAATCAGTTCAATACTTAAGAAAATAGGACGCAAAGCTACAATAGATAGCTTTCAGAGGATTATACGAGCAGAAAAAAAAAGATTACAAAGATCTATTCAAGATTATGTTTATATAGAAGAGTTTTTCATTGTTGTCAAGGTTTATAAGTAGTTTTGGAAGGGAAAAAAAAGTCATATGGAAGAGGAACCTCAAAGACTGAGGGTATAAGATATGACATGAAATGCACTTTCTCCACTCTGTCAGGAACAAGTGTTATGTTACCGGTGCCACATTTCATAGGAGACTGAAATTTCATGTTTTTCGATCGCCTGTTTTCAAAACTGAAAGAAAAATTGATAAATCATCGGCAAAGTACATCCGAGAGCGATGAATTGATCAATAACTGCCCAGTCTCATGACCCGACTTTAACTGTAAGGTCATATCGCCTACCAACAGAGCGCTCTTTTGTCACTCTGGTAGACCTGAGCCCGACTCTACTATGAGAGTCTTAAATTTTACCTACCCTAAATTTTTATTCATCTAGGGAGGGGTCTTTAACGGGTACCTGACATCGTACAGGCTCGGGACCTTTGCTTAACGTCCCATCCCAAGGACGGTGTACTTAAGTTTATTTAACCTCCCAGATAAGATACACTAAGGGCCTCGGACGGGTTTCAAACCCGCGATCTTGAGCTCAGCAAGCAAGCACGCATACACTGAGCTACTGGCGCCCCATTTAATGGATATGTGTTAAAAAATGTTGATAATATGTGTTCAAACTCTTGAACATCACGGCGTTCCGTGGAACGTTTTCACGGGTTCCATAACTTTTTTTTAAATTTATATTTTGGTTTTTTGTTATATTACCTCCAACCTTTCTTTATTCAAAAAAATTGATAATCATATTTTAAATTGTTGAAAAAATAATCTTAAAATCGCATGAACATTAAAAAAATTTCCATAGCATACCGTAGAGGTGAGCGATTTGATATCGCTTTTATGAAGCTAGTTGTTCGAATCGAGCCATTACAGTCGCTCTCTCCCTTCGAGTCGAGTTGCTAGCACGGATCTAATCTATTATTTACCGCCATGGACGGCAATGAAACATCACCCTCTCTTTGACTAGCCCAAAGACAGTACTTACCTAGAGGGTCAGAGGAGTCGGTGATGATGACATCGAAGGTCTCTGGATGTCTCTCCATGAAGTGGAAACCATCCTCCACATGGAGGCTCAGTTTGGGATGTGAGAGTCCCACTGCCATGGACGGGAGGTACTGCTTGCAGAGGAACATCACCCTCTCGTCTATCTCAACCTGAGCCACCTCCACCACCCCCGGGTGCTTGCACACCTCCCGGGCCACCCCTCCGTCACCACCCCCAACTATCAGCACCTGAAGAACATATTCAAGTTACAATATTCCCAGGAGTTATTAAAAGTTAAACGATGACAAGAAGGCTAACATAAATTATAGATAAGATGATCTGGGGTGAGAAGTATACATATATGTTAATATACATATGTATAGATACATAATATACAAATATATATATATAATATACTATTATAATAAATATACATACACATATATAAAAGAAGGGGCTATGATGTAGTTGTCTTTTCACTGTTCTGTATTACAAACAGAACTGTTTTTCTTCCCTATTGTGTCATCTTCAATGTAGTTTGGTGTCCACACAGATACTATGAAAACATTATTTGGTGGGGTACCACTAATGATGACACAGTAGTGTCGGAAAACTGGTTGTAAAATAAAGCAGTAGGAAAACAACTTTCTCTTATCTATTTTATACTTCTCACCCCAGAACATCTTACCTATAATTTATGTACGAAAGTCCATTGGTTGTAAAACAGATTTTTCGATATATATCGATTTTTCCAATAAAAGAAAATACGAACATTGCAGTGCTTTATCATTTTATACTAATCATCTTGGAGACTAATTAACAAGAAAGTTATCATCCCATGACAAAGATAAGAATAACTATATACGTTTTTTTTATTTTAATTTATTTATAAAAAACAAAACGATAAGATTCCCTTAACAACATATTTTCCCTTTCGAATGTTGATATGGTTGAGATTAAGGAGAATAGAAAGCAATTAAACGTTATTTTCACCTTGTCTTATTAATTTATACATATAAAATTTAATTAAATATTGTATGATGTGAGAATTTCTCAATATTACGGTCGTATTCGTAACTTTTCAATCGTATTCTATCGAAGGCGACTTCGCTGCAACGGGTACTGTCGGTTCTACCTCAGGTCGGCATTAATAGAAACTATATGTCAACAAAGAGCCTCAAAGCCCAGAAATGGTAGCGGCTTTGCAATGCTGGACACGATATATGTAGAACATATTCAGGACTAGCAGTAATATCCGGCGTTGCCCGGGGAACTTTGACTTTTAGTTAATAAGCTAGCACTATCTTTATACTTAGGCCTCCCTTACAACCCCCCCCCCTCCCGTTCGAAATTTTGGGACGCCACATAGCCTATTATTCAATCGGGCTCGAAAGGATGCTACATGCGTGATGCTGGCACACACAAACCCCGTTTCAGCTTTACTAATATAGACTAGCAGTAATACCCGGCGTTGCCCGGGGAACTTTGAATTTTCTCCTAATATCTCTCGTTCGAATCCTATTCAATTTTTCAACAGTGAATTCATGATGTTATAATTTTGAATTATTCATACGGAATAAGGCTTATAGTCCTTCAACGGCAGACATCCCAGCTAGTAAGTTTTTAGGACCCATGGGCACCATGGCTAGTACGCGCCATTCAACGGCGGAAACCACAGCTAGTGAATACTTAGCGTCACTGGACGTTCTAGCCAGTGCGTACTTAAGAACGCTTGTGCCCACAGCTAGTATGTGCTTTGCAACGGCGGACCCCACAGCTAATACGTAGTTAGAAACGCTGGGCACCACAGCTAGTATGTACCTTGCAACGGCGGGCCCCACAGCTAGTATGTAGTTAGGAACTTAAAAATAGTGAAATTCCATTACAATTCGATCATCTGTTAATGACCGATCACTATCTTTATATTTAGGCCGCACTATCACTATCTTTATAGTTTACCGAGCTCAGGATCGCCATTTCGAAATCTAGCCAAGTCAATTAGGTCAGATGTTTTAATCGAGAAGATAAAAATAAATTTGAGCACGTCGTCCTTCGGATTGGGCTTTAAGCTATGATCGTGGGTCTTTTCGTATGTCAGGTACTCGATAATGAGTCGTATGTTATGTATCTAAACCTGGGTACGTGACATTTCATTTAGGTTAAAAATTACTTGAGCACGTCGTCCTTCGGATGGGACTTTCCAGATACATCTGAATCTTTCTTTGGTTGACCATCTTCGTTTCTGGATGCTGCCTATCTACCAACATAGCTGTATTAATTTGTTTTTCAGAAAATATGTCAAAACGGTACCTCAAAGCCCACTCTTAACAACAACACACTTTATTTGGACCAGAACATCTTGGTTCTTCACACAAAGTATAAAATGGAAAATATAAAATGAAATTAATTAATAATAATGTCTCGGTATAATCTTGGTTTGAGCCTTCTGTGGAGAGTAGGCTGGCCAAGATTGTAGTGGGCTGCTCCAGAACACAGGCCTAGTCTTCCGTGGTAGTTATCTACTAAGGACCTTAAGTAGGCTGCGACCCGAGGAACTCCCAGTTCCTCATGGAGTTGGCTGTTTCGGATAAACCATGGTGCATTCAGAGAAACACGAAGAATTTTGTTCTGAAATGTTTGTAGTCGTGTTGTGAGTGAAGGACTGGCGCCATGCCATATTGGACAGGCGTATGTTAACAATGGGAGAAGTAACGCTTTGTACAGGAGCAGTGTGCAAGAGTGTTTGAGGGGTGTGTTGCGGTTAATGAGTGGATAGAGATGTTTTAAACGGGTGTATGCTTGTGTAAGTTTTGTGTTGATGTGAAGTTTCCATGTGAGCCGTGTGTCTAAGAATACACCAAGGTACCGGACAGCCTGATCTTTAGGGTTCCATGGAATGGGAAGTCCGTAAACCCGCAGCCTACTCTGGTCCTCTGTAAAAAATCGGCGAAGGGCAAAAATCTTCGCTTCTGTTTTACTGGCGTTCAACTGAAGCTTCCATCGAGCGAACCAGCGGGAGACGTGGTTGAGAGAAGTTTGTAACATGTCAACTGCTGTCTGGAGGTCTTCATGTTGACACATAAGTAGTGTGTCGTCTGCGTATAGTGCTGGAGTGGTATTACATGGCTCGGGGATGTCGCAGCAGTATAAGCTGAAGAGGAGGGGACTGAGGATAGCTCCCTGTGGCACTCCCACCAGAATACTACGCTTGGAGCTGAGGATGTTGTTGACCCGCACATAAAACGTCCTGTTCTCCAAAAAGGAATCAACGATCTTTTCCAACTAATGTGGAGCCCATGTCTTCCTCAGCTTATAGCGGAGACCTTCATGCCACACCGAGTCGAACGCGGAAGCTACATCTAAAAAGACGGAGGTTGTATATGTCTTCTGTTCGAAACCATTCACAATCTTTTCCGAGACCCTCTGTAGCTGGTGCACAGATGAATGATTATGTTTGAAACCAAACTGGTGAGCTGGAACAATTCCTGCACTTTCCAGGTGAGAACCCAGTCTTCTCAATATTAGTCGTTCGAAGATCTTCGACAACGAGTTCAGAAGGCTTATAGGCCGATAGCTGTCCGGCTCTTGCTTGGGCTTACCATGTTTATGGAAGACGATTACAACCGCGTTTTTCCAATTTCGAGGAAAATAGCTGCATCGCAGGCATGCTTGAACAGACCGGTTAGAAAGGCTATACTCTTGGGTGGCAGCTTCTTCAGCACTATGTTCGGAATGAGATCCTCACCGGGGGCCTTGTTGTTTGCTAAGTTTGTTATTAATGTTGTGATTTCTGAGGGAGTGGTGAACTTGATGAAATTTTCAACAGTTTTTGTCGGTATGGATAGATATGTGTGTACTGTGGTGGTCATGTCTGTGTCAACAGTGTCGTGTGTGCGGTACTTTTGTTCGAGGTGTGTTGCCAGGATTTCGCATTTGTCTTCGTCGCTCGTCACTCTGTGATGTCCGTCTGTCAGTGGGGGCAAGGATGTGTTTTGTCTCAAAATTCGTCGGGTTTCTTTCCAGAGACTACTATCGCCGGAGGTCATGTCGGTCAAGTAAGCCCTGTACTTACAAATTCTGTGGTTGTCGAGCTCCCATCTCACCCGTCGGGTCAAGCGATTGAGGTCTCTTTCATCTACATCACTTCTTGTTCTTTGCCAGCGTTTGCGAGCCGTGTTTTTTTCGTGAATTAGTGCTAGGATTTGAGTGGGAATGGAGTCATGTATATGTGGTCGTCTGTCTTTGAAGTGGTGATATGTAGCATTGCGAACAGATGTGTAAACAGTTTGTGTGAATGTCTGTACTGTCCAGTCTATGTCGTCTGTGTGATTGTAGTAGATTGGAATTTCAAGAGTTTGATCCATTTCCCATTGAAAAGTTTTCCAATCAATTTTTCCTGTTATAAGTCGTGGAAGCGGTTCGGTGTAGTGTTTGTGTGCTGTGAATGTGTTAAGGTCGGGGACGTGGTCTGAATCGAGTTCTGTTAGTGTCTTGTGATATATTGGGAATGTGACATTTTTTATAAGTGTGATGTCTAGGATGTCTGGATGATATCTGTGTTGTGACGGGTAGAAGGTTGGTTCGTCTGGGGCTGAGACCTGAACACCGAGGTTGTTTGTGGCCGACAAAAGTCTGACCCCATTGTTATTGGTTCTTCTGCAGCCCCAGATTGTGTGCTTGCTATTAAGGTCCCCGAAGAGTGCAGTCGCGTCTCCTGTAAAAATGTGTTCTAGGTCTGTCTGTTTTATTCTTAAGTTTGGTCGTTGGTATCCCGAGATGATGTTGAGTCGTCTGTTGTTGGTGAGTGTCAGTTGAATCCCGACAGCCTCCAGGTGCTCCAGTTCAGGAAGAAGTAGATGGGAATGCTTTATTTTTTTCTTCACACAAACAGCTACTCCTCCAGAGGCTATTCGGGTTTGTCTGTCTCGTCTGTATGTCACGTATCCTGTCAGTCTGAATGTGTCTGTCGCTTTGAAGTGTGTTTCTGTTAGGCAAACTATGTCTATGTTGTATCGTGTTAGGAGGTTACTGAAAGACTGTTGCTTTGCTTTCAACCCATTCGTGTTCCAATTTAGGACTGTTAAATTTTGATCAACTGTGGAATTAGGGCTGACCATAATTGGAAGAAAGTATGTTATTGAGTATTGTGGAAATAAAGTATTTGATTTTGGGAATGAAAGGTTTAATTAAATTTAGTAGTATGTCAAATAGGTTTGATGAGGGGTCTTGTTCGTTGAGGTTAGTTTGATGAGGGGTGCTTGCTGGTGTCTGTGTGTGGTGTCTGCTCCGGGTAAACCAAGGGTTTGATTTAGCTCCTGAGGGGATGTTTTGCTGTGACTGTGGAGGATTTTCTGAGACTGGTTGGGGAGTAAGTCTAGATGGATTTGCATTTGTTGTGTCATGAATGTGGGTTGGTATGTGTTTTCTGTGTGTGATTCGTGATTGAAGTTTTAAGAAGGTTTCACAGCCTCTATAATTGGCGGGGTGGCTTCCACCACAGTTAGAGCACTTTGGGGACTCTTGGAGAGTACGTGATGGGCAAGCTGTGAAATGATGATCTCCTGCACACTTGACACATTTTGGGTCAAGGAGGCAGAAGTTCTTGCTATGTCCCACTTGCTGGCAATTCGTGCACTGCACAATGCCTTGAGACCTCTTCCGCGGTTCGACAGTCACTATAGTGTAAAAGAGACGAGATAATTGAAAAATCGCTTTCCCCTCCGGAGTATTCTGGAGCTCGACAGCACACAGTGGAGTGGGGCCTTTGTCCTTGTTCAGTAGCCTTGTTACACTGAGGACTGGGTATGTCGGGGTTAGTTCGTCTTGGATTTCGGTTTCAGTCAGGGAGTATGGAACCCCTCGGATAACAACGGAAAGTTTCCTATCCTCGGGGTTCAGGAAAGTATAGTATTTTACGTCATTTGTTTGGTAAAATTTGGTCAGTTTCCTAAAGTCTTCAGATGTCATAAGGGATATTTTAATTTTTTTGTGGCATTGTTTTGTTTCGAAGGGAGATGTTGTGATACTTTTAATGTCTGTCAGTACTTTTTTGAAAATCGTCGGCTTCACAAAGGAAAATTGGGGGGATTTTAAGTTGTTTTTCGGTCTGTGGGGTGGTATCGTTCGTGTGTTGGTCGGTGATGAGTGCTGCGAGTGGCGCGAATGTGTTGTGCGTGGGTATAGTGGAATGAATTGCGTACCTGTTCCGCTTGGGCTGGGTGTGGCTGGCCCCCGGTGAGGGCTCTCCGTCTAGCTGCATGGCTGACTCCGGGAGTGCTGGGAACTCCATGTCTTCTTCTGGGGGACAGGGTCTCTTCGGCTGGCTCACTAGTCGGGGTGAGTTCGACTGATCTGGGTTACCTGTATTGTTCAGTCGTGCTTTGAGGTTATCCGTGAGTCCATTTTTCGTGTTGACCGGTTTTTCGGTCGAGTTGATGTTGGGTTTCATTCTCACCCGTAACTTGGGTGAAAAGTAAGTAATTTTGCTCACTTTTATGGGTATAAATAACTTTTCAAATAATAAAAAGGTAAATTTTCTTGAGACAATTTGTTTACATGTTTAAACAAACAAAAGTTCACAAAAATAATAAATAAAACATTGAATTAGCAAATTTCCTAGCATCCTTAACCCTTATGTCTACGGATGGGTCCAGCCAGGCCCATTTCAAAAACACTTATTAAAAAAAGTATTAAATTTTCCACAGAATGAGATGAAACTTCATGATATCCTCAACGATGTTGTTGAGAACAGGTTCCCAAAAAGAAACTTCGAAAAAAATAATTGTCGTCGAATTTCTGTGAAATTTTGTACATCACAACTTCTGGTCTACGGATGGGTCTGTACAGACCCATGTATATATATTTCTACCTTATCTTTATTGTCAATCCAGGGTATTTCATAAATAGATTATTTCACTTTAGTTTACAACTAACAATGATTCTAGTAAGTCGTAGAATTGTAGTTTGTGTTATTTTCTATAAAAATTAATTTTTGTTGATAAAATGAGTGAAGATTTTGAAAATGTTCCTCATTATACACTGAGTCGGTAAGTTTTTCCTCTATATTACTTACTTCATTGTTTAGCACTAATTACTTATATCACTGTATCGCAACGATAGATGTATACGTGTTGGGGAAGCCACCAAACAAATGAAAATTTCTGAGCTTCTTGTATTTTTCAGTGCTTTGATACAAAATTCTGGTTGTGGTCTTTTTCTTACGATTTGCCTTGCTGATTACTTTTGTCTTATTCGTGCAAATATACTGTTTTAGCATGAAGGAGGAAGAAAGGGAGGCATATTATTGTCGAATTGGTGACTTTTTGTCAAGAAACAACGAAGATTCAGATAAGGGTGCGGAAGATACAAGTGCGGAGGAGTACATCCTTGATGCATGTGCTTCGGATGAGTTGATGCAGTTGAAAGAGAAGCTGATAAAGAAGATAATAGTGACTATGAAGAGGAACTGGCTGAGCTAAAGAATGGTGTTGTGTCACAACAACAAGAACAAGATCATAGTAAATATTTTGTGTCTCGAGATGGAACCAGATGGAATAAAATACCACCTTCATCCACTCGGGTACTCCACAACATTGTACGTCAAACTGGTGGAACTATCAAAAGTTCCATAGGAAGAAATCCACTAGATATGTTGAAATCAATTATCACTGAGGACGTGGTTGTAATCATTATGCGAGAAACAAACAGAAAGGTGCTAGAAGCCACCGAAAGATAAACAATCTAAGTTGTGTAAAAGTGTAACAGTAAAAAAGCTATATGCATATTTTGGACTGCTACTGGCCGCCGGGGTAAACCACTGCAATGCACAGCACACAAAAGAGCTATCGAAAACGAATGTTCTCTCAGTGTTTAGAGCCACAATGGCTATTCGGCGTTTCTGGGCCATTAGCCGTTTTATTAGGTTTGACGACCAGAGAACTAGAATGCAAAGACAAACGACCGATAAACCGCCCCAACATTCTAAGCAATTTCCGAAATGCTTCAAGTGTATTAGCAGTGAAGGGGAAAATAGTTAATAAAGTTTTGTTTTTTAAATAATATTTTGTTTAATAGAAAAGCATAATTAAAAAAAAATAAAAGTTTTTTCATTTTTTATATAAAAATTATTGAATAATTAATAAATAATTAATTATAAATAAGTAATATCATTATAATTAATTAAAGGTTACTTTAGTTGAATTTCATTGAGTGAAGCTTCATTCCTTGCTTTTAGTGTGTCATTTCTACAAAAAACATGTATGGGTCTGGCTGGACCCATCCGTAGACTGACGTATCATTGAATGGTCCGTAGACATGAGGGTTAAACGTTCTGCTCAACATAGGGTAGGTGACATCACCCAACACTCCTGCCAACTTCCTACTACCATCTCCAAAGCCCACTTATATTCCACATTACTTCCTTGATAATTTTAGTTGGAACCAAACGGTAACTTATTTTATCTTACATATGGAGTCTATCGAGCTCAGGATCGCCACTTAGAAATCTAGCCAAGGCATTTAGGTCAGATATTTTAATCGGGAAGATAAAAATAAATTTGAGCACGTCGTCCTTCGGATTGGACTTCAAGCTATGATCGAGGGCCTTTTTGTATGTCAGGTACTGGATAATGAGTCGTATGTTATGTATCTAAACCTGGGTAGCTGAAATTTCACATAGGTTAAAAATAACCTTGAGCACGTCGTCTTTCGGATGGGACTTTCCCGATATATCTGAATCTGTCTATGTTTTAACAAATATTAAATCTATAAACCGTTAAAAAGCAGGAACTTTGAAGAATGGGATTTCGCCCGACTTTTTCGAAAAACATTTTTATTTCGATTTTTGTGTAGGATTCAGATAACCCGGTTGTTCATCAGTTTTAACAAATATTAAAACTAAAAACCGTTTAAAAGCGAGAAATTTGAAGAATGGAGTTTACCGAGCTCAGGATCGCCATTTAGAAATCTAGCCAAGTCACTTAGGTCAGATGTTTTAATCGGGAAGATAAAAATAAATTTGAGCACGTCGTCCTTCGGATTGGACTTTCCCGATACATCTGAATCTTTCTTTGGTTGACCATCTTCGTTTCTGGATGCTGCCTATCTACCAACATAGCTTTATTAATTTGTTTTTCAGAAAATATGTCAAAACGGTACCTCAAACCCACTTATATTCCACACTAGCAGTAATACCCGGCGTTGCCCGGGGAACTTTGAATTTTCTCCCAATATCTCCTATAAGTCTATTCAATCCTTCGACACCACATTCATGATGTTATAATTTTCGATTATTCATACGGAATAAGGCTTATAGTCCTTCAACTATAGTAACGCTAGTAAGTTTCTAAGACCCCTGGGCACCGCAGCTAGTAAGAAGTTAGGAACGCTGGGCATTACAGCTAGTATGTGCCTTGCGACGGCGGACCCCACATCTAGTACGTAGTTAGGAACGCTGGGCACCACGGCTAGTATGTTCCTTGCGACGGCGGACCCTACAGCTATTACGTAGTTAGGAACGCTGGGCACCACAGCTAGTAAGTGTCTTGTAACGGCGGACCCCACAGCTAGTGTTAGGAACGCTGGGCATCTCAGTTAGTATGTACCGTGCGACGGCGGACCCCACAGCTAGTACGATATTAGGAACGCTGGGCACCACAGCTAGTAAATGCCTTGCAACAGCGGACCCCACAGCGAATACATAGTTACTACTACATGTGAAATTCATGACAATCCGATTACCCTTTAATTAGTCAGCATTTTTTTATGCTTTGCCCCCCCCCCCCCCTGTTAAATTTTTGAAGATGTCACATAGTGTATTTTTCTATTTGGCCATCAAGAATACTACATAAGAAATTCCATGACAATCCGATCATCCGTAAATGATCTATCACTATCTTCAAATTTACGCCTACCCCACAACCCCCCTCCCGTTCAAAACTTTGGGACGCCACACACCTTTTTTTCCTTTTTGGCTTTTAAAAATACTACATGTGAAATTTCATGACAATTCGACCATTAGTTAATGAGTTAGCACTATTTATATACTTAGGCCCCCCTTACAACCCTCCCTCCCGATCAAAATTTTGGGACGCCACATAGCCTATTATTCAATCGGGCTCAAAAGAATGCTACATGGGAGGTTTCATAAAAATCTGTCCAGCCGTTTCGGCGTGATGCTGGAACAAACATACAAACCAACAAACAAACAAACAAACACACCCCGTTTCAGCTTTATTAACCCGCCTAATACCACGTGGGGTCAAAAAAGACCCCATGCGTTTTAAAATGTGTATGAACTGCTCAATATAATTTCTATTTCGATGAGGGTTCAGGACATTTATCCGTAGACTATCCCCATTCGATTGCATTAAGAAAAAGTATTCAGTTTGTGTTTTAAAAATTGATATAAAATAATATTTTCACAAAAACGTAGTTGGGGTCACGCGGGTCCCCACGTGGTATTATCCGTATCACATTTTCGTTCCTCTGATGAGAAGTATTTTCAAGAAGTTCGACTCAGTAAACAATTCCGAAAAGTTACGTTTGCTCTTCAATTGACCTGCAATTCGAAGAAGACATTGCCCGCACCCGCTGGAGTTTTTCCTGGAGCTCTTTCTGATCAACATTTCTTGGTTCCCACTTCTCGTTCACCTCTTGAATTTTATTTAGATCTAATTTCAGTATGCGTTGACGGTTCGGACCGTAAAGATAAATCATGGAACACATTGTGTCCTCGCGAACGTTGATGTTAGTAGAGCGTGCCAAGGAGATTGCAGGGTTTGAATCTGAGGAGGCCCTTGTGGAAACGGAACAGCTTGAAGTAATCTCCGATGTTGAAGACGTTTTGAAAACGGACGATGAAGAACTCGTGGAGCTAGAAGCACGTATGTAAAAACCATGTCACAAAAAAATTTCTTTGCGCTAAATGTAAATAATAATAGCACCCATAGTGTGAATATACTTTTATAAGTTTCATGATTTACTTTTTTTTGAATAAACATTTTTTATACCATTTTTTCTCAACTTTTTAAACTCTTTGTTATTTTTCCCTCATTTTTGAATGAACTTGATTGAAAAAGTTAGAATGAAAAGCTAGTTGGTACATGAAAAATTGAAAAATGAAGTGGGGTTTCAAAAGGACCCCACGTGGTATTTTTCGTTTCACAGGTCACGTGGTATTAGGAGGGTTAATATAGATTATGCAAGTCGGTGGAAGAGAACGGGAAGATAAGAGCCCCCCAATTCAAAAATCCCAATAACTGCCGTTGTAATGAATGTATCAACATCAAATTTCGTATTTAAAATTAACATCCACTGAGGACATAACCAGTCAAATTTCAGCGATATCAACTGAGGGGAGGGGGGAGTTCCGGGGTGAGGGCCCTTTCTAAAGATCCCAATCACTGCCGATGTAATGAATGCAGGCCCGGATTTAGAAATTTGCCGCCCCTAAGCAGTTGCGAAAATTGCCGCCCCCCCCGCCCCTCAAAACTTCCTCAATGGTGGAATAAGTTTGGTACGAAAAGTTTTTCAATAAATAATATGCACCGGTCTGAGAGCAAATATTTTATTTTATTATTGTCAGTATCCTTATAATCATGAAGTATATGACATCATTCAACAATTACCATTATGTATGAGATTTTTTTTTGTAGAGAAATTATTGCTTATTGGTTGAAATTTTTACGTCTCGATTTTCGGATGGCAAACTCATCGATAATGGAATCAAAATCTAAAGACATAAGCAAATCTGACTCTATAGTTAACAAAGCGAGTGCGTTTAATCGTTCTGCAACCAGTTTTGATCTCAAGTAGTTTTTCACTCGCCGCAGTACGGAAAATGATCGTTCAGCGCTACAATTTGATAATAAGATGATTTTCGATACAGAAACTTATCGAATACCTATTCGATATTAGGACAATATCGAGACTTGTATAAATCGATTCTTTTCTCGATTCGGGCATTTTTCATTTATAATGCTGGTACGCGTGCCAAAGAAATAGGCGAGAAATTCAATTACCACGAATATAACAAGTTTTCAAAGTTTCCGCCAAAATATGCCGCCCTTCAATTCTTGCCGCCCTAGGCAACTGCCTACTCTGCCTGCATGGTAAATCCGGGCCTGAATGAATGTATCAACAGCATGTTTCCGCAATATGCCCTCTTTTCTCAACATGGAGACTGTAATATAACCCAACATCTACTGTATGGGGTCCAAGGAAGTTGAAGAATATTATTCTTAGGAGGGGGGCAAAACAAATTATTAACTGCGATACTCCAGTGTTGCCCTGGAAAATTACAAGATTGTAAGCATTCTGATGAGGATGGGATTTGGTGCTCTTAGACCAACACATTAGGCAATTCCGAAGCGACGCGACTGATACTCAAGTATCTTGAGGGTATCTTAGAAGTCACTTCCTATGTTCAGTGGTGGGGAGACACAAACGACGCCCCTCCCAGGAGACGCATATCCTACCCGTATCCTACCAGTCTCACGCGACCTGCCAGGAAGGTCGCCCGTCCCTTGAGTCTCCTGCGTCGTCTCGCAATGGCTAGTGAACACACTCTTCTGCACTCACATTCCTGCATTTGTGTGTTCCTCTGTCTTATGGATGGAGAAACAATGCCAATCAAGTGTAGGAATGATTCTTTCGTCATTCGGTAGAATTCTATGAACTTGCAATCCGACTTTTCCCGCTCTTTAGCACCAACAAATAGTTAACATTCCTTTCGATGTAAGGATGGCGCCATAATCTTCGGATTTTCCTTTTTCTATAATAATAATAATAAGACACAACGACATCTTCATCATTTGAAGAATCTTCACTTGACATGGAGAACAACTCAGCTTCTCACCACGGCTAGATGGAGACTGAAGAGATCCTAGTCGCTGCACAGTATCCTCAGTGTGAGAGAAAAGTTGCCTACGGGTATCATACCCACAGGCAACTCAAATGGCTGATACTTGAGTATCTGTCGCGTCGCTTCGGAATTGCCTAATGTGAAGTTGGCCTTACTGATTAGACAAGGATTGGCTAACGATGCAATAGGAAGGAGAGATGAGGCTTGTGGTCCATAAAGACAAACTTGTACAATTTCTGCCGAAGTGAGTGTATATGTTTTAACCTTAACCGTACTAATGATTTTTTTTTTTAAATAGTGAAAATTCTATTCGTGGATGATGTATGTTTTTTTTTGTTTTTTTCCTCCTATTGGCCTTTCGGTAAGAAACTTTTAGGTTAAGATGCTTCGATAGCTTAAATTTGTCACAATAAATAAAATTTGTGGTAAAAGAAAATAATAAAGCAGTGTAAATCTATAAATCTATATAATAAAAATGAATGGTAAATTTTGCTAAGCGCAAAACTCGAGAACGGCTGGACCAATGCGGCTAATTTTTTTTTCTCCAAATATTCGTTGAAGTCCCAGGAAGGTTCTTATGAAGAGAGTTCCTAAACACAAAAATTGCCCTAGCGCATTAACTGTGGGTGTGTGACGTCACAAAATAGTGAACGTGAGGGGGGTTGTGGGGGTAGACCTACATATAAAGATAGTGCTGTCATTAACGGATGCTCGGATTGTCATGGAATTTCACATGTAGTATTCTTAAAGGCCAAATTAAAAAATACGCTACGTGACATTTCAAAATTTTGAACGTGAGGGGGGGTTGTGGGGGTAGGCCTACATATAAAGATAGTGATAGGTCTTTAACGGATGCTCGGCTTGTCATGGAATTTCACATGTAGTATTCTTAAAGGCCAAATTAAAAAATACGCTACGTGACATCTCAAAATTTTGAACGGGAGGGGGGGTTGTGGGGGTAGGCCTACATATAAAGATAGTGATAGGTCTTTAACGGATGCTCGGATTGTCATGGAATTTCACATGTAGTATTCTTAAAGGCCAAATTAAAAAATACGCTACGTGACATCTCAAAATTTTGAACGGGAGGGGGGGTTGTGGGGGTAGGCCTTTAGTACGCTACGTGACGTCTCAAAATTGTCAACGGGAGGGGGGTATGGGGGGGCAAGCATATACCTAAATGGTAGTTTCAAAAGCAATATTTAAAAATTGGCTGTGACCCTTTGGACGGGAGGGGCGGGGGTGCATTAATGCAGAATGAATCTCACATGGAGCTTTCTTAAAGATGGGATATAGCTCTAATTTTAATATGGTGGGTTTCCCAAGCATGTATTACCTAGGAGGTCCACTGTTGCACGGTAAATAATAGCTATCACCTGCGTTCTCAAGCACAAAATACCTAGGGCATCCGCTGTTGCAAGGCACATACTATCTTAGGTGCCCGGCGTTCTTAAGTAGGAACTAGCTGTGGTTCCATGCGGTCAAAAAAAAAAAAAAAAAAAAACTAGCAGTAGTACCCGCTGCCGCTTGGTTAAAGTCCGAAATATAATTGAAATAGTTCATGTTTCGGGCTTTACACGGGTAAAGTATATGTTAAAGCTAGAACCTGTACTACTTCAAATATAGGAACGACGGGAGGGGCAGATATATCGTCCCGCCGGCGGAACGCCGGCAAATACGCCCCCAAATTTTGTAATATTTCGATTTATGTTTGTTCTAGGAATTAATGTACCCAGATGAATGATTATCGCTGTTAGACAGCTTACAACAATGGAAATTGAGGTGTGGTCGAGCTAATTAATAAGTACCTAATCTTTATAGTGGAACATACGTCCACTAATGGCCTTGTCATTATTAGTATACCCAACTTTAACCAAGCGGCAGCGGGTACTACGCAGTTTACCCGGGTAATCCTAGGTTTAACCGTTAATCTAACTTTACCCGTAACATATATATATGTCAATACAGACCTTGAAGAAGGTACACTCAGTGCCAAAAGCTTGGCAGAAATTCCACAAGTTTGTTTTCATCGACCTCAAAGTTAGTGTCCTAATAGTGGCCTCGATTGATGTATGGTTAGTTTGTCGGTATAAGAACGGAAATTCCTTCCATTGGCCTGTTATAGGAAGGGGGTAGTGTAGACTTTTATATTTAGGCACCACAGGGGCGGGCTACATTACCGGGGTTATATTTACAAACATCTGTCGCACTGAGAGAGAATTTTTATCAATAAAAATAAAATCCCAGCCGGGATTCGAACTCGCAACCGTGGTGAGTCCATGCAACCAAAGCCCTACGCTCTAGCCCACACGACCCTAGCATTAATTAGACCAAGGTGGATTAGTGGTTAGGTTAGTGTTACCATTCTGGAGGAGCTTCAGTGGGTGAGTGGTTAGTGTAACAATTTTAGAGGGGCTTTAATGGTTGAGGAGGCACAGAAGTTGCGTTACATCTATCAGATTGTGGGGTTAGCGACCATAACATATATT
This sequence comes from Aradus depressus, assembly GCA_963662175.1. Lineage (NCBI taxonomy): Eukaryota > Metazoa > Arthropoda > Insecta > Hemiptera > Aradidae > Aradus > Aradus depressus. Next base: position 3,405,963 of record OY759225.1, on the reverse strand, counting down.
CTTGTATAACTTAAATAATTAATTGAAGAGACTGACCCTGGGTTCAAACTGGGAATGTGAACATTGACAGGCTGTCTCTTATCGCCTGAGGTAAAATACATAATGCTCTACTGTTCATAATTTTAAAACCGCTATTATTTCAATTTTATTTGACAAGTTTAATAGAAACAAAACTTTCTCGTGCTCATCTAGCTAATCTTTAGTTTATTATAAAAAACACACCTAAAAAAAACTCGCAAAGATCTAGAACCACACAAAATAAATTATTCAAAAAGTGCACTAAGGTACAGGAATTCGCATAAAAGAGGAAGACTTAATTTTTTTTCCTTCAATGGTAGGGATTTTTTAATAACATAAAAGTTATGCTGCAACAGGACTAAACCTTAAGGCAGAGCAGGCCCCAGCAAACTTCTAAAATTCCCCCCCTCCTTCCATAAAAAATGTTCTCAATATTCTCAATAACTAATTTTTATTACAAAATAATTATGCTTAAAAAATAAAAAATAGGATCAGATTTTGAATATTTTAGAAATCAAAATTAATGCATGTTTAAAAAAAATAAACCGCCTACACCCAGCACCCCCTCTAGATCTGGCCCTGCTTCATAGTAATTCTGTGTATAAGTTTAGAATAGTACAAATAGTCACACATTTAGGTACAGAAAAGTGGTTCAATACCTTTTTAGGGTCCGGATGGCTGGATAAGGGCAGAAATGATATCATCTCCTGGTAAGAAAATTCATCAGATTCTGTGCATTGGATGATACCATCCAATATAAGGGCTCTTCCATGATTTTTCCTTTAAAATAATTAAAAAATATGATGAAGTAAAGTTAATTGCATGTCAAATTCCAGTAAATGAAACTAAGTACCTACGTCTCCAAAAACATAATATTTTGAAACTGTGATTGCTCTTGGTGAAGTACTTTATTTACTTCCAAGGATAAACACACTCCAGGCCACAATTCATTGATTTCACTAAACCATCCAGGTTTCATTGTATTCATTTTTTTTAAACTGAATAATAAAAATACCAAAGATTGACAAAACGTTAGTGAATTACTGCGTGAATTAATTAATAACTAAAGACCACGTCAAATTGAAATTTGATTTGAAAAAACCGGTCTTCTTATAACTCAGATCGACAAGTAACTGAAGATTTCTATTTATATAATCGATAATCTGTTATCGGTTTTTTTTCTTTTCTTTTTATTTCAGATTTTTTTTCGTTCATCAATAAAGAATTGTGGAATGATATGTCAACGTATCCAATGAAGTGGATTAAAAATATTTTTCAATTATTTGTAGGTCTAAAAATTATGACAATCGATAGATCCTCGTATATCATTCATTTGGAAGGACAAATATTTATAAATAAATGTTAAGAATATACATGCAGACAATAAATTTGTTTTAATTTGATGAAAGCTTGTTTTTAATTTTTTTTTTTTTTCGTTATTCCAATAAAAACTATTCCCATAGAGTATTGTAATCGATTTCAGCCTCAGTGAAGGCATCGATTGATAAAGATTGATCAAATTATTTTTCCAAACAGAGATTTTATTTAAATATTAGCAATAATTCCATTAGGAAAATAAAGTAATGTCTATGAAAAATCTCCATAATTATCATCGTCTTTTTTTTTTTCAGCTGATCTTACTTTGTAATGGCTGATTCTTCTTATCACAGTGACACAGATAACCATTAGGTGAATTGTGTTTTCAATAGTTTATTTTGTATGAAAACTGTTAATATTAAACTGTGTTTTATACTGTTTCCCTGCTTGAGTTAAATGATAAATAGGTGAATCTAAAACTGGAAAATTACACGGTGACAAACAACAACTACAGGAATGCACTGGTCAGGTAAATTAGTTCTTATTTATTTTTGAAAATAATTGAAGTAATCGTTTACCCTACACTTCATACACAATACGTACATATCTGTTAGTCATTTGTATCGTTATCAACTGTTATTTGTATTGTGATTTATAATTGTTTTTATGTGCTATTTATTATTTATGTCTTATATTATGTCGTAGAAGCACGAGATCTCACTCGAAAATGGAGAGAAGAAAACGTTCGGAAAAGTCAAGATTTGGTCGACATTTGGGAAGAAGTTTTGAACTCAAAAGTCCATAAGTTGGGAGATGAAAGTAAGATGTTAATATTTTCTGTTCATTTCTTTTATAACTTTATTATTTTAAACTAATTATCTTTAATTTCCATGATATTTTTGTGTTGCGTGCCATAAGCCTAAACGATTTGATATTGCTATTTGTACATATATATATTTCATTTGTTGCAGAGTATTTGGTCTTGGAACAAGTTTTTATTGCAGCCCTTGATTGTAATAGAATGGATGTGGCTACGGACTGTTTTCAGACACTTTCCAAAAATTTTCCAGGAAGTTTAAGGATACATCTCTTGCAGTCTCTTCATTTAGAAGCATTGGAAAGGTATTTTCTGTAAATATATTTTATTATTTGTATTATATTGCTACAGTAATACATTCTGTATTATAAATAAAATATTTTTCACTTTCTTGTACCTATAATATAAGGATGTATTGTAATCGTTCGAAAATCCGAGATCGAGTTTTCAACCGATTTTCACGTGAATCCCACTGAACATGATTTGACCATTTTCGCAATGATGTCGCATGTATTTGATTGGAGTGAGCGCTCTAACTTAGAAACTATTGTAGAACTTTTGAATGAAGAAGTGTCAATTTAAATTTGATCATATTTTGGACGAAATCTCAAGAAAATTAGACCACTTCGGGGCTTAAGTACTTGTTGTGTGATACCACTTATATGAATGACAAATTATCGAAAATCTTTACAAGTTAAAGTTGTTTAGATGTATATATAATACGATATATTATCGTGGGTCATCTGGTTTCCGAAATGTCGTTTTGAAATGTTTCCTTGAATAACCCGAAAACGGTTAGTTCTAACGAAAATTTGGTTTATAGCAAAAATGTTTCTTATCAAATTTCGAATCGTCGGACTACTTCGACCAAAGTTACAACGCCTCAAAGAATTCAAAATAAATTTCTATAAGAGATATTTTAGTGTAATATTTAAATTGTATCGCGTTGCAACGAATTATATAATTATTTTTTTATTATTGTTAATTTCTTTATTAAAAATGATAAAAATAAAGAAAAAAATATATATATGTGATATGGCTATTATAGGATTTTTTGTACCAACCACGATTTTACAGATCATTTCTCTCCTTCTGCCTATTCTCAAAATCATTTCATAATGGCATTACTGGATATAAGAAAGTACTCAGCCAGTGTGAAATGATTTTGAGAAAGGTGAGAGGGAGATAGAGTGATGTGTAAAAGCGTGGTTGGTATAAGAAAGTAGCTGTAATGGCACGTCACATATTTTCTATAGTGTTTTTGATAATTACCATCTATAACTATTTCTCAGATATGATGATGCGCTGGAGCTGCTAGATTCAATAATACGAAGAGATGAAACTAACCCTGCTCCCCGAAAGAGGCGTGTTGCTATCATGAAGGCCCAGGGGAAAACTGCTGAAGCTATTAAAGAGTTGACAGATTACCTTAAAGTGTAATATTAATTTTTTATTTTATTAAATTAAAGTATTGCTAAGTAATTATGCTAGATAAGCTTGTTATACATTTGTGGCTTGATTTTGCTTAAATTTCAATTAAAAGAGAAATCGAGGTCACCTAAAAAATATAATTTGTATTCATTCTGGAGATTTTTTTTTTTCATTTATCTTCGGTAGAGAGCGCCCTAAATTAATTGGACACCCTACTTTCACCCAGACGGTTATATAGATGAAACAAACACTATTTTTTACTATGTTTTTCATGGCATTGAACCTCCTACCTCTTGGAGGGCTGCGCCCCAGCCAAACCGTTTTTTCCTATGGGGTGTTATATTTTTTTTCAAATGTTGGAACAAATATGTATTTCTGAAGATATAGAGGCCTAAATTTCTATAAGGGAAGTAGTCACCCTCGAGGGTAAGGGGGAGGTTGAATGCATATGCAAGCGTGTAAGCTCTGGGAGAAAAATAAATTTACTATTGAAGCCCCCCCACCCTCCCCTCTGAAAATCTCCAGAAATATTTTTCCAATCAATATTATTTTTGTCATTTTTCTTTAAAAAAAATCTAGTTGATGAATTTAAAAAGAAAAAAAAAAGCAAATGTGTACAACTAAACCAGTTTCAAAAACTTGAAAAATAAAATAAAACTTGTTTATTTAATATATTGTCTAATTTCACTAACTATATATACATGGGAGTACTTTCGGTATTTCTACCATCCTCAGCCAAAAGCATAAGAGATAAGACTGATGTTGCTTTTGATATGCTTTTGGCTGAGGATGGTAGAAATACCGAAAGTACTCCCATGTATATATAGTTAGTGAAATTAGACAATATATTAAATAAACAAGTTTTATTTTATTTTTCAAGTCCATTTGAATTATTTCACAATATCTCTGCAATAATGTCAGTTTTCAGTTTCAAAAACTTTCCGTCGTGCACTGATTTTAATTAAAATTTGTTTTATAATGATACAATAATAAGAAAAGTAGTATGAGGAATAAAACTTTCAAATTTATTGTTCATGAAATTATAGGTTTGTGATAGCTAAAATAAGATATATACAACTGTGATTTTACTGTCTCTAAATACCGCGAAAATACAGCGTCGATGGTAGTTTTCGAATTCGTTGTTGAAATGCTTCGATTCATATTCATTTGTAGATTAAGTTTGTCATTTAAAAGTGAAATAACCTGTTCGGTATCTTTAAATATTTTTTGTTGTGACAATATGACAACTAATATATTATTTATTAATCAATATTTTCAGCAGTTATTATATATTAATAACAATATTATATGATAATATATTGAAATATTATATATTATATTTTTTTAGATTTACACTACTATATTATTTTCTTTTACCACAAATTTTATTTATTGTTACCAATTTAAGCTATCGAAGCATCTTAACCTAAAAGTTTCTTACCGAAAGATCATTTTTATTGTTCGTAATATTGATATTTTAGTTAAATTCACTGCAACGGTAAATATGATCAATGTTGTTGTAAAATACAATAGAAATGGTCAAAAACAGCTGACATCTCAGATAAAGAAGTGTGTAATTGTGTGTGAGCTGCGCGTGCACAACAACGAGACTTACGCTCTGACGGACTGACATAGCCCCTACCGAGAGCTAAGATGTTTACATAGCGTACTGTAGAAGTAAAAAAATTGGGTTGGGAGCTTAGCCCAACTCGGAGTAGGGGAAGGTTCAATGGTGGATTTAATTAAAGTCAGGATACAAAATGGCAAAAAATAGGATGTCGCATTGAATTTGCATCTTCTTGTGTTGCCATTAAAATTTCGATTTGGACTCTCTAAAAGCTTAGTTTCAAGTAATTGGCTTCGACGAGGTTGAGCTACAGCTGAACCCTAAATTGTTTATGAAATTTAAGTACATATTTGGTACTTGTGAGTTGTACCTTTCTCCAGTCCCATGTCTTTTATGTCAATTTATTAGCTATTGTAATAAGACACTATAGAAGCCATTATTAAAACAGCCTGTGGGACTGAGGGGTGGGGAGTTTATCGTGGGGTTTCTGACAAAAGTGACCTAGTCACAATTTAGCAAAAATGAGTTTATTTGACCAACTACATGGTAGTTGGGAGAACGTTGTCAGGAAAAAATCAGGTACTGTACCTCTCACTAGATACTGACTTGGAGATTTTTTCCTGACAACGCCCTCTCAACTGTAGTTGGTCGAATAAAATCATTTTTGCAAAATTGTGACTTAGCCACTTTTGGTAGAAACCCTAGGTTATATTATAACACAAAAGTACCAAATCTTTTTGAAAGTGTTCAATATTTGAATTTAATTGTAATATTAAATTTCAGATTTATGATAGACCAGGACGGTTGGCAGGAACTATGCGAGCTGTACCTGGCCGAACAGGAGTACACGAAGGCTGCTTTTTGTATGGAGGAACTCATTATTCACAATCCGTACAATCATCTGTTCCATCAACGTCTCGGCGAAATCAAGTATACTCAGGTATTAATCTTAATATAGTTCATTTTATTTAAGGTAGCCACCTTCTGGGACTTAACCTGTTCAAGGACGTAGGTAACCCATTTGAGTGATAAAGACTTCAATAGAAATATTGAGGAACTTTGTGACGGTAGCTCAGAGTTAGCGTGCTTGCTTGGTTTTTTTTATCTGGGAGGTGAAAAAACATCGAGCACGCCGTCCTTCGAATGGTCCCGAGACTGTACAGTATCAGGTACTTGTTAAAGACTACTAACCTAGAATAAACCTGAGTAGACAAAATTTTTAGGACTACCACAATCGAGACTGGCTCATGTCCACCAGAGTGACGACGTCTTTTAGTAGGCGGTAAGACCTCATAGATAAAACCTGGGCATAAGTCACAATAACTAACTAAAGGAACTTTTTTATTGAATGGCTATGCCATCTGAGATTCATATTATTAATTAGTTGTGACTCATGCCCGGGCTTTAACTATAAGGTCATATCCCCTACTACCAGAGCGCTCTTTCGTCACTCTGGTGGACATGGACCCGATTCTACTGTGGGAGACTTAAATTTTGCCCTTTCAGGTTTAGTTATTTAGGGTACGGGTCTCGGAGGGAATACCTGACATTGTACAGGCCCGGACCTTCGCTTTAGGGACGAGCCTTGGCCTTCTCCAGTTTATGTCCCCCCGCAGCTCTGTCCTGGGTCTCCAGCTTCTTCTGGGTCGTCACACTCTTCTCTTTCCCTCCGGTGTCCCATTCATGATTTTCCTTGGTTTTCCTCCCTGTTAAGAAACCTCGTGAGTCTCGGCCGGGTTTCGAACCTCTATCTTGAGCTCAGTAGTCATGCATGCTACCGGAGCCCTCATCTATTTATTTATAACATATGTTTATATATCGATAAATGTAGATTAATGCCAGACAATTTATCCCTTGAATATTATTGTATGTTTTGTTCACAGGGCGGTTTTGAAAATGTAGAATTGGCCAAGTCACATTTTTGTCATTCATATAAGCTCAACCCGAAAAATATGAGATCTCTTTTCGGCATATTTTTGGTAAGTTCCTTAAAATATAATTAACTATGTTTATTATATACTTTGAAAGTTATAGTGAATATCACTGGAATGAATGCATTTTCATTTTGGGTGGGTGTCTTAAATGAAAGCCGTGACGTGATGACTTATGTTTTCTGAATGGACTCTTACATTGCCAATTTCATTGATGTTATTATTGCATTACTTAATTCGAGAAATATGCCCATAACATTCCTAAAATGTCGTATTGCGACGTTTGCTAGTTTCACGTGAAAAAAAGGTTAGAAAAATTTTATGCTGTTGAAACGTTTTATCAAAAATGTTCCTTATTAACTTTGCAATCGTCAATATGGGCTCAGATTTGAGATAGGTCCAATACGATAGTAATATTATGTTATATAACTCTCTATAGCACTTACAATAAATATCTGTTGGAAATAGTTGAATGCAATGTTTAAATTGTAACGTCTAGGAACAAATTTTAAAGTATGTTTTTTAATTAAAAATGATAAAAAATGAAACATTGTAATAATAATAATAATTTTATTTCCGTTAAATCAATACATGGTAATAGGCTACGTCAAAAGAATTTATACATTAAGATAGGTTATAAATTAAATTTATATCTGCTTGAGTCATCACATCTATGATTAGTAGTAATAACAAAACTAGTAAAAAAAGTAAAATGAAATTAATAAAAACTGAATAAATAAATACTTAAAAATATATGAGTATAAAAATATTAATATTAATACATAGATACATTTATAATAAGTAGATATATGTTTCAATTTAATAAAAATTAAGATAACTATTTTTTTAAACTCTTTCGGAAGTGTCTTTATCACAGCGATGTTTCGGGACGTTGTTACTTCCCTTCATCAGGTCCCAATGCATATATATTTAATTTTTTTATATATTTGTTATGGTTACATTGTTTTCTTTTTCTTTTCAATATCTCGCACATTGGGACCTGATGAAGGGACGTAACAACGTCCCGAAACATCGCTGTGATAAAGACACTTCCGAAAGAGTTTAAAAAAATAGTTTCCTTTAAACACCCTTTTCTGCATAGTATTTCTGTATTGTATATTTCTCTTTCATGAATGATATATTTATAGTCTATTTATTATTTATTGTGTTTCATATATTTTTAATAGTTACATATCATTATTTATTTTATGTTCAGTCTGCGACCAATGTTGCTGCTTCAGCTAAATGTACCTCAGCCAAGAAGAAAGATGCAACTCAGTTGTCGCTGTGGGCATTGAACAAAGTCAACGAAAGGTAGGAAATACAATAAATAATTCGTGCTCATCTCATACATTATTATTTTTTTAATTATATTTTTCTCTTTTGCTCATAATTTTTATATTAATATAAGATTAGTAATAGTAAATATATATTTGCTTATTAATAGAGGAATAAATAAATTGTCGGCGAACCACCTGCAATGTATTTCCCCAGTATGATATCAACTTACTTTTCGCCCGCCATTTAGGCTAAACAAATCAATAGTTGTCATGAGCTCAGAAGGTAAGCACGCATACCGGCGCCCCTGCTTCATTTATTATTTATTGTGTATCGGGACTTCCGAATCCTCATACAAAATAATGTGTTATATCGGCAGTTATTATGGTTTTCGAGTCGAGCCTCCCTCCTCTCATCTCCCTAACATTCTGCTGATTTCGCGGAAACTTATAAGGTTCCTTATGGGGTTTTGAATTTACATATGAAATTTTGTATCGGTATATTCATTACAACGGCAGTTCTTTCTATTATCATCTTTCTATTATTTAAAATCGAGTGGGGCGTTAAACGAGCCGGTGCGACGTCAGGTATTCGTTAAAGACCCCTACCTTAGATAACTAAACCATCATGAAATTTGGCTAAAATAAATATTGAATTCGTAATCAGCGACCCAAAAAACATTAATTTAAGTTGTAAAAATCCGTTAACAAAAACTTAGACCAAAAAATTTTTTAAAATTTTTACGAGGTTTTGGCAGCTGTCAATTGGCATATAATACCTTGATTGTGAAACCCGCAGTTACCTGATAAAAAGCGAGCTTTCACAAATATTTTGCACCTAGTTTCATCCACATTGATCGAAAATTGAGCGGGGGCTCGAATTTCGAAAATCAAAATTCATAAATTTCACACTGTGCGGCGCCTCATGAAACGAATGGGGGATGTGGAGCGTATGTTTGGTTCGCCTCGCTCCACAATAGACTTCCCTTCGCCAGGCCTCTGTGGCCCTTATATATCCTTGTTATATCTGATACCCTCCTCTTAAAAACACCTGAAACTCTACTGATATCTTATGAAAACTGGGATTAATGTTTTTTTTTTTTTTTTTTTTGTCAGGTACAAAGAAGCGAAGGAGGTGAACGGGGACATTGAGAGTGTGGAGGCAGACCTGGGCCTGCTCCACCTCAACTCTAGTTCGCCCGCGCCCGCCCCCGCGACCTCTCCCGCACCCTCCCTCACAGCCTCATGATGACAACCAAGATTAATATTTTATTTGTTTATCACATCAGATATTATTTTATCTATAAAATCATTCTTATCACGACGTTCTTATCAACTATAAAGTATTTGTTACCGTCTTTATATTTATTATATCACGTCAAGTTGAATCAAAGATACAATTTTTTTTTTATTGTTTTATCTTTGTTATATGTTATTATATAAAAAAAAATTATTATTGTCTATTACTCACTATTATCTATTAAGAAAGGAATAAAAATAAAGTTTGAAACATGGTTTGCATCTTGGCCGATTTGATATGTGCTATATCGTATTACACGAATGTATTAAATGTTGTAATATCACTTGTTTCCAAAATTTATCAATTTTCAATTTTATTATCTTATAGGACCTGAGGTTATTTATGTTAACATGCAGAGCCAGCTTTCTGTATTAAATGAAAGGCATAACAGGATCTCTCAAAAATAAAACCAAAAAACAAGAATAAGACAAAATTATTTTTGTAATATTGTCTATTTCACAAAAAGTTTTGTCATACACCGGTTCGGCATTATAATACCATCGTTTGGTCATAAACGGATGAAAATTATAAACTAACTGATGTATTGTGTATTGCCGAAGCTAATAGTTATTGTATACCAACATTTTTTGTAGTACAGACAATATTTCAAAAATCAGTTTGTTTTATTTATTTATTTATTATTAGTTATGTACATTATGTCCGCATTTCTCAAAAAAAAAAAAAAATTAAAGTCACAAAATTGGGACACGTTCACGAAAATCAAGGAAATTTGTTTTTCTGTGTCGTTTTTATATGATTTTTTTATATGTTTTTATATGATTTTTTTTTATCAAAAAATATATTTTTGTGCAAAAAATGTTCGGGTATGAAATTAAAAAAAAAAAAATAATATAATAATATTTAAACCGGCGCAGACTGGGGCAAGAGGCCTCAGACCCTGGCCAAAATACAAAAAAACAGATGCAGATTTTAAGGAGGGAGTGAAAGTGGGTTTACTTCCATACACCTGTACAAACATAAACATTGCAGCCTTTTAGTACCCTCTACATTGCCTCAGTCTATATTTATAACGTGTTAAAACCCAATCTTTTTATTTATTTTATTGTCTTGAATATGGAGATCTCTTCTCGAGGTAAGTGTACTGAATTATAAATACTATAATTTAATAAAAAAACTACTGAAAAAAATTAGTTTTTGTGTTGCCGGGCACTCGCTCTTTCACCTTCTCTTAAAGTATTTTCATTGGATAACCATAAAATGAAATCCATTTTTGAAAAGATTTGCGAATTTGGGAGTAACTTCATTTTAAAGTTATAAATTCGTCCGAACAAGACGCAGACGTTTAATTTTAGCGAATTTTCGAAGAAAATGAAGCTATTGCAATTTTTAATTTCAGTTACTTAATATGAATTGTATATTTCTCATAAGCTGTATGAGCTACAACACGTGTTCACCTCCTCTTGAGGAGCTGATGTATTTGTCAAAATACAGTATTCAATGAAGAGTCGGGGAATTTTTTAAGTATTTTTTTCGTGTTCAGCACACCAAAAAACATAAAGTATATAAGTTTCATAATTTTGGCCAGAAATTTGTTCATTTTGCCCCAGATTGCGGAGGTGTACTGACAAAGAACACACTGCTATTATCACAGGAAAAGAGTTGAACATATCTCGAACAGACTTCATAATTTTAATCTGCCTACTCATTGAGAACGTTTAGGATACATATTTCAAAATAATTCATTACATGAGGGGTAGAGGTTACTTGGAGACAAAGAAATTTATTTATATTATTTTATACGTGAAAGACATTTTAATCAGTGAGAAATACATTTTCATTTTTAATTTTTTTTACCCTAAGAATTTTTTTTATTATTAAGTTAAATATAACGGAGATAAATAATATTTTTTTAATGGGGAAGGAGGAGGGGGTAGGTTCGTTCCACTCACTTGATCAGTCTAACTTGACACCGCTCTCACTGCCCACTCTTCATCTCATTTTTATTTACTGGTAATATTCACTTAATTTTCAATTAAAATATTGAATTAATGTTAAAAATTTTACATGTGGTCGGTACTTACCTTTCAACTATGGGTAACAGCTAGTGTAAGCTAAATTTAATTAATGATAGAAAAATGTATTTTTTGAAGTTGTAGTTAATCGAAATCTGAACTATATTGAAGCTGGGCCTCTCCTCATCCTGAACATAAATCATTTTTATACGTTTTGTTATAACAAATGATGGTAAAACTTGAAATAGTTATTACAGGAGATGTTATGAGAATTTGCTTATATTTTTGTAAATTATATACATTAAAAAAAAAATATACGTATATCCTACTCGTTTATCGTTTGGCACATCTCAGAAATGTGATGGTGCACGCACTGAAAAGTACTACTCGTGAACAGAAAATATTTCTGTACCTTGGAAGAAAAAGGGCCAATGTCCATTTTATGTTTTTTTCAGGAATGAAGAAATATACTGACATAGGCCATTTTACTTCTAAATCATTTTGGAGATTGGCCCCTTATATGATTTTTATCTTTGAATGAGGTTGTTGAAGGACATTGACCCTTCTATAACTTATAGATATGACAGTTTAGAGTTGCTTGATGGACATAATTCAAAATCGAAAAAAGTGGAGATAGGCCCTTCTTCTTCCAAGGTACAGATTTAATAAAGGGGAAAATTTCATGTATATTTATATTGTATAGGACTAGTTAGTTGACAGTGGAGTTGAGCGAGCATCCAGCTTCTGGGAAGGATACATCTCAGACATTGCAAAGCGGCTCAAAAGTTGGAGAAGTGGTAAATGTGGTTTCTACACTTAATTTAATTTTTACTTCCCCAGATAGAGGTATAGGGGAGGTTATGTAATCTTGTTTTCCGACTTAATTCTAAAAGTGAAAAAATCAAAAAAAAAATCCTCTGTGAACAAGATTACTTCCAAATAGAATGAGTATATATTTAAATCAAATTTTAAATGTAAATTCATAACTCCATATGGACGACATTTATCAATTTTGTGTGGTATCTGCCGAAGGAAAGTGGAGGGGGTTCGGAGGAGGGTTTCTCAACCCAAAAAATGTAATTGTCGATTTAATGAAGATAACACGGAAATTAAAATCTTATGATTCAGAAGTCCCGATGTAAAACATCTATTGGTTTAAAACCAAGTCGGTAAATGTGTTCCAGAGGCAGATTAATATTCACTGGGGAAGTACATTGCCGGTGATTTTTTGATTTTCGCTTTTCAAAATTTACTTGTTAATAACAGAATACAATTTTGCAATAAATTCATCCAAAGAGTTTCCTTCACTGAAAGTGTCGCTGATTTTTCCCCGAACGTGTTTATGGCCTGATGAATAGAGGTTCTGTTAACAGTACGGAGGTTCACTACTTGGGGGACTTGGTCACTACTGTGAGAAAGGGGAGACAAGAATGCATATATGTTGTGTTGGGCGACGATGGATCCTCTGAGGTTTGGAAGGACTATTGAGGTCGGACAGGTTTATTGAAAGAATCAAAGCGCTACAGAATTAAGTAAGTTTATTTACATCAGATCAACATTAATTATATATTATACATGATAACTTTATGTAAAATGATGGTAGAATCCTTGAAAATGAAGACAAGTTTATATGTTGACCAAACAGTTGGAACGCACATTATGACATCGCTGCTACAATAGTGTAGGACAAAGGACGGAAATATAACATAGTATTATAAATATATTCTCTTTACAAACATATCAGTAAGCGTATTACGTAACTACGCAATCAGTATTATGTCAGCACTGAGATTACAGGCTGCCCGCTCCTTTCTCTATTCTTCATTTTCTAAAAATGTATTATCTCAGCAGTTTTATACTAAAGTTTATTGAATATATCTTGAGTAGTATCTGTAAAAAAAATATATACATATGTATTAGTATAGAGAGGCTATGATAGTCAATATTTTGTTGTGTTGGATAAGAACGAAAAAATTTTCGTTTGAGTAGGATTGAAATATGTAGGAAAGTACACAAGAAAAAAGTCGGTTAACGGCAATGTACTTCCCCAGAACGAATTAATCTATTAACTTTTTTCTCACCCCCCAAAACCAATCGACCGTTTGCGTTAATATTCAACAGTTGACTTACACAGGAACTCCTAAATCTTGATACTAAATTTTGTGTCGACAAATTCATTACATCGGCAGTCATTAGGGTTTTTGAATTGAGTTCCCCCCCCCCCCCCCCAGAACCCCCCTCCCCTTTGGCCGATATCACTGAAATTTCACAGGTTATGTCCTCATTGGTTTTTGACTTTAAATATGAAATTTCCTCTCGATATATTCATTACATCGACAGTTACTGGGTTTTGTTTTTAGTTGAGCCTCTCTCTGATCCTCTCTTTCTCTTCGGCTGATTCTTATGAAAATTAATAAGTAAAAAACCAATGTCCGAATACATTTTTTACGTTCTGTGTTGATATAGTGGAAATACTAATAAATAAAATAATATGAGAGATGAAACACTTTTTTTGAACACTTATATTGTCTAATTCCACAAACATATACTTAAATTCGTATCGGTTTCGACTTACGCCAACGTCAGCATATTGTTGAACCTTGTGCTGACGATGGCGTAAGCCGAAACAGTTACACATTTAAGTATATGTTTGTGGAATTAGATAATATAAGTGTTCAAAAAAAGTGTTTTATCTATCATTTTATTTTATTTAAAAGTATAACCGTATATCCTAAATGTTAATATACTATAGTGATATTTGTTTATTTTGAGATTCGTCCAGGGATAAGTGTGAAGGGCAAGCAGTTACACCCCTCGGTGCTGAGAACCCTAGTAATCGAACACACTGTGAAACCTAACATCTATCTCAGCACAGCTGATTTCTGGGACAAGACCTAACAAATTGATGAATTTCTGAGTATCTGAAATCTGTGAAGTATTTAAATATTATGAAACGCATGTACATTAAAGAACATTTTTTATAAATGATTATTTCGATAACTTAATAAAACTGATCTTTAATATTATTGAAATTATTAGTATTTTTTTATTATTCAACATGTCTCTGACACTGTTGCTCACTTATTCTTTAATCTTTTAAGCTTAGCATATTTTTTTTATTTCCTATAAAATTAATTAATGCATTACTTGTATGTCGATTCTGATGTTGAAAGCATTTTATATCGATAATGAAAGATAGTGTTATCATGTAGTTATCTTTGACACGTCTTCGTTTAGAATGTGACCCCTCTGTCAAATCAAAAAAATAACTGTTTTTATCATTCCCTTTTTTAATTTATTACTTTTTGGCAGTTTAAAATTTTTAAATATCAGTTGAAATCATGGAGTTAATAGGGCACATCCAACATTATGATTGGGGTAAAATTGGTCACAATAGTGTAATTTCTATGTTTTTTTCTAATATTTATGATAGATGGAAAGTTGATCCTAAAATACCTTATGCTGAATTATGGTTGGGGTGTCATGCAAATGGTGAGGCGAAGCTGAAGGATTCCAAAGAACCTCTTTCACGTTATATTAAAAGGAACCCTGATATTTTGGGTGCATCTCGTGAATTTTATGGTGATAATTTACCATTTTTGGTCAAAGTTTTGTCTGTACATAAGGCATTATCTATTCAAGTGCATCCTGACAAGGTATGTATTGTGCTTCAACCTTACTTAAATTGTTTTTGTGGGGGCCATTCTCAAAACTTAAGCCACCTTTCATGTTCCGTCTTTTATTTCCTTTATAATTATTAACAATAACATATTGTTTTTAAGGAACTTTGGTTCTATCTTTTATAGTTCAGGGAGGAGAATGTATAGTAAAAAACATGATATTTTGTTATTATTAAACGTGAGTTGGTTTCTGTAATTTCGGTAACTTAATTTATGGAACCGGTGTATCTTTAATGAGGCTTGGGAACATGTCTAAACATCCCAAAGAACGGGGTGCTTCAGGTTTTTTCACTTTCTAAGGGCTTCGGCCGGGTTTTAAACCCGCGATCTTGAGCTCAATAGGCAAGCACGCTACCTCTGAGCCTTTTTTCAATTTCCCCAGCTGTACGAGGTATAGGGGAAGTTATGTAATCGGTCAAAAATTCGATGTGGAGTTTTCAACGGAATTTCATATTTTCCGACCTCTTGATTCCAAAAATGAAAAAATAATCCAGAACTTTTGTGTGCTCTGAACACATTAACTCTCGATAGAATGAATGTATCAACACGAATCTGTGTTGCAATGAATGTATTACGAAATTTTATATATAAATTCAAAGCCCTATAAGGACTCAGCGGAATCAGCCGAACTGGAAAGGGCTCATAATCAAATATTGAGTTTTATCCCAAACGGTCGTTGATTCACCGACATTTTATTTTTTATTTTTAAACTTGAATATTTGAAATTAACAAATGAAATGAGAATGATCCTTATTTCAATATGTTTCTGATTACTTCAAATTAATTGTTATTAATTTTTGTGTTGTTGATATGTCTTATCTAGGTAGTTGCTCGACAGTTACATCTCAAATATCCGGAACGATACAAAGATCCAAACCATAAACCGGAATTAACTATTGCTTTGACGCCGAGTGAGTTATTGATCGGATTTCGGCCAATCAGCGAAATAAAGAGCTATTTGAAACGTAAGTAAGTTGCATAAATCTGCCTTTAATTATTCTTCATCTGATTATTACCATTATCTTTTTTTTTCATTACAATTTTTATGATAACATTTACCTTTTTTTACAAGTATCAATAATTCTCAAATCGTAGGATAACATTTAACCTACGATTTGAGAATTATTGATATTTAATTCCCTGTGGAGCCCTCTACAAGCCAAACCGAACACTTGAGTTTCGTTCTTTTCTGACAAACCCGGCGAATGGGAGTTAAACAGATGTCTTTGCAAAATTCCAAATCAAAAAGTTGAGGCAATTAAATTGAATATTAGAAAAATATCAATAATAGATCTCAAAAAAATATTTGTAAAATGTTTAAAAACAATACGGCGAACATCAGAGCGATCGGTTACTGGGGGGGAGGCTGCCGTCCTGTAGAATGTTCCCCAGTGGCATTGTGTGGATGAAACAATCAAGAGTGGCACAATGGACTGGAATTAGCGCGAAATTCTGACAAACTCTCCTGTATGTTTTTTAAAAATATTGTCTACTTCACAAAATATATGGGAGTACTTTCGATATTGCTACCATCTTCGACCACGATTTCAAGAATGTTATTATTACAGTGTAGATGTTGATTAGTGACTGTAGATTCTAATTATAGGAATATTGTATTAGTTTACGTTCATGTTTATGGTTAACAATGTATCTATATTTAATTTTAATGTCGATTAATGTATTCATAGTTAGTCAGGTTCAATTTTTAACTCGTTACAATGTTTATTTTAACGTTCAGTAATGTTTATCAACACACTAATTTTGTATAATTGTGATTCTAATCTTGATTCCCCATCATGTTTGTAGGCCCTGATGATGATATAAAATATATCGTAACGTTGGCGTTTGAATAGTTTTGCCTGTTTTTCTTCCATCTTTGACTGACCCTCAATATTCCTACAATTATTATTACAAATAATTACTAGTATTTAACAACAAATTCTAATATTCAACAAACTATTATTATAAAAATATTTCACAACAAATTCTAGTACTCAACAAACTATTATTATAAAACTATTTAACAACAAATTCTAATATTCAACAAACTATTATTATAAAAATATTTCACAACAAATTCTAGTACTCAACAAACTATTATTATAAAACTATTTAACAACAAATTCTAGTACTCAGCAAACTATTATTATAAAACTATTTAACAACAAATTCTAGTACTCAACAAACTATTATTATAAAACTATTTAACAACAAATTCTAGTACTCAACAAACTATTATTATAAAACTATTTAACAACAAATTCTAATATTCAACAAACTATTATTATAAAAATATTTCACAACAAATTCTAGTACTCAACAAACTATTTTTATAAAACTATTTAACAACAAATTCTAGTACTCAGCAAACTATTTTTATAAAACTATTTAACAAATATTATCAGTATCATCAAGTCGCGGCTGACATATATTTTGTGAAATGGACAATAGTAAAACGTACGTTTTTAAAAATTTTGATTAAGCGTTTCACAATATCTCTGGAGAATATATTTAGTATCTTTCTTCGTGATAAATAAATAAAACAAACTTATTTTTTGAAATATTGTCTATTCCACTAAAGATATATATACATATAACTACCGGTTTCGGCTTCATACCATCGTCAGGTCTAGTTATGAACTAAGTCAGTTTGCAGAGAGCGACCCTTCAAATACATCTCAGGTCAAAGGGTGCTATTAAAACTTGGGAGTCCCCCGGCTGTACCGTTAGCTAACTCATGAAATATTTCTTAACAAAACCTAGTTCTAAATTTACATAAAACAATATCACTAGACTAATACGGGAAAAATAACAAATAAATAAGAACAAATACAAGTAAATAATAATTTATTACTATTTTTTATTATTTACTTGTATTTGTACTTATTTATTTGTTATTTTCCCCGTATTAGTCTAGTGATATTGTTTTATGTAAATTTAGAACTAGGTTTTGTTAAGAAATATTTCATGAGTTAGCTAACGGTACAGCCGGGGGACTCCCAAGTTTTAATAGCACCCTTTGACCTGAGATGTATTTGAAGGGTCGCTCTCTGCAAACTGACTTAGTTCATAACTAGACCTGACGATGGTATAAAGCCGAAACCGGTAGTTATATATGTATATATATATATCTTTAGTGGAATAGACAATATTTCAAAAAATAAGTTTGTTTTATTTATTTATTACAAGTTTCCACAATATGTCCGCGTTCCTCAACTTAGAAGTTCTTTCTTCGTGGTCAAGTGGGATATTAATTTGGGGTTTTGGAGAGTATTTTTTAGAATTCTCGAGTAATTCTTACCCTTTTCATAGCGTAGGAAAAATATAGGATATACCTGTAAGAAGACTTTCAGCGTGACCGAATATGTTTACATGATATTGGGCATAACTGACTTTATTTCTTTAAAGATGTTTAGAGGTACATCACACTCTACTTTTGCTAGTATATACATAACGCAACTGATATGAGAGGTCCTCGATTGTGAAGTGGGTAGCATTTCTACCTATCAAGCGAGAGTTAAATTCCCATCGGTATCAATATAATTTTAAATTTAATATTTCTGCCGAATTCTCATGATGGTTTGGAAAAGGATGACAACCTGTAGGTAGTCCGTGGCTAAACCAAAGCAGATCAAGCGACATGAGCGAAATGTGTTTGCAGTGAGTTTGTCTGTAATAATGTTTTGTGCATTTAAAGGATGGTTTCCTATAAAGGATGGTTTCCTATAATCGCATTCCAAATTTAAGTTAAATTCAACCTATTCATAGCTTTATTTACGAAATATTCCATGTTTCAGATATCAAAGAACTGTCTATTTTGATTCCGAGTGAACTGATTGAAGACTTTATCAAGACTGAGAGTCAAGACCTCTTGAAGTTGTGTTTTCAACATTTGCTAACCGCAACAGAACTTGAGTTGAGGAAAACAACTGAAATAATATTTTCAAAGCTCAAAAATGCAGGTATGAATACAAATGAGTAATTATTTACTTGTCGTTTATTAATCGTAAGGATAGTTATGAGACCGTTATTTGTCCTAAGATGTTTAACCTGTCAGCGAATTTCATTGCGAATTTGAACTAGAATAGCCTCGAAAAGTTGAAGGATATTGCAGCAAAATATAACGAAAATTGACAAAAAACGACTTAACAAATTCTCTTGTTTTCTCAGAATTGTATACTTTTGTTCATAAATTCATTTAATATTTAAATTTATTTCATACATAAATGTAGTTAGTTATTGTGACTCACGCCCGGGCTTTAACTACAAGGTCATATCTCCTACTACCAGATCGCCCTTTAGTCACTCTGGTGGACATGAGCATAACATGACTCTTATGGGAGTCCTAAATTTTCCTTACCCTAAATTTTTTATTCACCTAGGATAGGGAGGGGTCTTTAACGAGTATCTAACCATAGCTTAACTTCAGTAAGCAAGCACGCAAACCACTGAGCTACCGGTGCCCTCTACATACATGTATATTTCAATTCTATTACCACCCTTTTAACGAGTACCTGACATCGTACAGATGTACCTCCCAGGTAAACACCTAAGGGCCTCGACCGTGTTTTAAACCCTTGATTTCGAGCGTAAGCACGCTACTGGGGCCTTACGTCTTATTCACGTTAATTTTACAGATCAGACAATAAATATGAAAGAGATAAATATTGATTTTTAGATTTTCCTCGGGAATATAATGTTTTACATTCTTGCTGATGATAATTATTATCGTTGGAAAGCTGAGGAATTTAGGAAGGGTTTTTGTGGTTCGAACTACTGGTTGAAAATAAATCAAGATCGCTGAAACTTAACACATTTAATCGAATCACCAGGTATATAGATCGCAATTTTTTGTTTGTTTTTCTGACTTGCTTAAAACCAAAGCGCTAGTGTATACAAACCGAACTCTACTGTGAGAGTCCTTAATTTTACCTACCCCAGGTTTAGGTTTGATAATCAGGTAAGGTTTAAGACCGCTTTTCCGGTCTCCTCCTAAGGACGGCATTGTCAGGGGCCTCTGCCAGGTTTGAATCTACGATCTTGTGCAAAATAGGCAAATGCGCTATCTATTTGCTACCGGCGTCCCCCTTTTTTAGTGATTATGGAAATTTGTCGATAAAAACACTTCAAATTTCAACTATTTTATTCCACTAAATCCTTTTAAAAAATGAGTTTAAGACATTTTCGGCGTGAGATCGTTTTGGCGCGGGGCACTTTGGAGCCGAGACTTTATTATAACATATTTGACATTAGGTTTTACAATATAATAATACTATTCAACATTAACATACGAAATATAATATATCGTTATTTTTTTCTCGATGTATATTCACCTTATTCTTTATAAGTCCAGTTTTAAAAGTATATAAGAAGCTTCACTTAATCGCAGAGTGTAAATATAACCTGATGTTTTATTTTATTTTGTATAATATAATATATATTTAATTTAATGTTGGACAGATGCTCAGGTGAAGGCGGCCTACCTGTACAACATCGTGGAGAGACTTCACAAACAGTTTCCTTTTGATGTTGGTATATTTACCCCGTACTTTCTGAACTACATTACTCTGAAGCCAGATGAGGCTTGCTACATATCACCTGGAACAGTCCACTGTTACATTACTGGAGGTCCGTTTAGTCTCTGCATCACTCTTTACTTTCCATCAATTGCCTGTAATTTTGACTTTCCCGTAGTGAAAATTATGTAATTATGTATGACAAAATTCGAAATTGTGGTTTTTAAAGAAGTTAGTTTTTTTTGATCTCAGGATCAAAATGTGTGTATGTAGTTAGTTATTTATTGTGACTCAGGACCGGGCTTTAACTATGAGGTCATATCGCCTACTACCAGAGCGCTCTGGACGACATGAGCCCGGCTCTACTGAGTTATACATTTTGCCTACCCTAAATTTTTATTCATCTAGGGTTAGGGGTCTATAACGAGTACTTGATATCGTACAGACTCGGGACCATCGCATAATGACCCTGAAGGACGGCATGCTCAAGCTTTTTTCTCCTTCCAGATAAAAAACTTAAAGTTCTTGGCCGTGTTTGGAACCTGCGACCTTAAGCTCATAATACATTGTGTATCGATACATTTATTGCATGGACAGTTATTAGAGATTTTGACTCGAGGCTCTCTCTCTGAGGTGTCGTTCTGTTGATACATTCATTCTATCGGATGTTATTGTATTCGCAGACACACATACAACATTTTTTTTTTTCATTTTTGGAATCAAGGGGTTAGGAAACATGAAATTGAAATTGGCGAAAAAAACAATTTTGAATTTTTGACCGGTTACATAACTTCTAATAAATCCATTTTGACCCCGAGATGGATTTAACGGGGGATTTTTTCTTTTGGACGATGCTGAAATGTAACTTGATATAGCGGAGACACATGATTAAACATTAGTTATTAAATTTAATATCAATTAAATTAAATGAAATATTAATTAATTAAATTATAACTAACTATATTTTTAAATATAATTTTCAGATTGTGTTGAAGTTCAGGCCACCTCAGATAATGTCGTACGGGCTGGACTCACCCCAAAATTTAAAGATGTTGATACATTATTACAAATTTTGGACTTTTCGTCACTTGCCATTGATGATATTAAGTATGTTGGATCCTCGAATACGAAATACGAAACTGTATATAAACCTCCAATTCCTGATTTTGGTGTGACTCGTTTTAGTGTAAGTATTGACTACGAACCTAGAAAATGTGATCATGGCTTCGTTATCGTAATGTTGAAAAAATAGAGGCTGATTATACTATGATAATTTATTATACTTTTGTCGTAAGAATAATACATCTATAATAATACTATATTATTCTCCCCTTTGTTTTTTGATTTAAAAACATACCTAATACAGAGAAATTTGAAATAACATTTTTAAATATAAAAATTCTAACTGACCTTATTAATTTGTTGTTTCTGTATTTACGGAATATTTTATTTTTAATATTTATGATGTTAGTTATTATGACTCTTGCCCGAGGTTTAACTACAAGGTCATATCGCCTACTACCAGCGCGCTCGTTCGTCACTCTGGTGGACATGAGCTCGACTCTATTATACCCTAAATTTTGCCTACCCTAAATTTTTATTCACTTAGGGTAGGGAGGGGTGTTTAACGAGTACCTGACATCGTATAGGCTCGGGACCATCGCTTAACGTCCCATCCGAAGGACGGCGTGCTTAAGTTGATGTTAGTAAATTTTTTTTATAGAGATCTGTGTACATATGTATTATCCTAGCGTTAACTTATATTATAGTTAGTTATTGTGATTCATGCTCGGGCTTTAACTCTAAGGTCATATCGTGGTACATGAGCCCGACTCAACAGGTGGGTGTCTTAAATTTTGTAAACCCCATTTTGTCTGTTTCGTTGCTTTGGGGTAGGGGTCTGTAACGAGTGCCTGATATTGTACAGGCTCGGGATCATCGCTTAACATTCCTCCCTGATAAAACATCTAAGAACATCGGCCGAGTTTTGAACCCGCGAGCCTGAGCTCAGTACACAAGCTTCTGAGCTTCTATATTTAAAATGCACAAAGCTTAATATATTATTTGACCGGGTATCGCACATAATCAACTTCAGGTAAAGTAATATAACGCAAAAGTACTACCAGCCAACCTATTAGCTTATGATATAATATAAATTGTTATATATTATTAATTTTTTTTTTGTTAATTTCAGATTCCTACCGGAGAGTCCTTCACTCTTCCGTCAATGGATGTGGCCTCCATACTTCTGATCACTGACGGACAGATCAGCGTCGAACCCAACAAATTTTTGAAATGTGGTGTTGGTATATTATTGCCAGCCAAAGATGAATTTACTTTTGTGGCCAAAGAGAAAGCGGTCATTTATAGGTCTTATGCCAACGTTTAGTCTCAATTTTTAAAATCATGTTAAAAACAAAATTATATATATATATATTTTTTGTAATAAAATTATAATTAAATAGTATTTTTGTTTACTTAAATTCTGCAATATGTGATCCTTATAATCTCCTCCTTGCAAAATGTAGAGATATGACACTCTATATCCTAAATTGGGCTATCCTTAAATGCCCAGATCAACCGTTATTGAACTAGCAGTCATTATGTTTTGTGGCCGCCATAATCCCACTCAAAATTGTTTTATATTTTTTATAATACAATTATACAGGGTAAATGGTATTCAGTGGGAACAGTTTTAAGGGTTGATAGTACTACCCAATAACAAAAAATGCCCTTATAAACCATGGTCCGATTATAGGATCCTTGTATTAGATTTCTGCCTGAAGTTAATTTAGTTGCTCACTATACTTCTGTAATTATTGATGTAGAACTGCGCCAACTTACACATTTATTCTGAACGCCATATCTCGGCTCCTAATAACGTTGATGACCATTTTATGGTTGAAAGGACAACAAACGCTTTAAATAATTGGATATTCCTTTTGAAAAGATTTTGTGGAAAGATCAAAAAAATTGAAAAGTGTTTAGAAAATAAAGAAAAGCGAATGTTTTTTTAAAAATATTGTCTATTTCACTTGTTTCCAAGGTTATTGAATTTTTCGTTTTTTTTACATGTATGTTGGATTCTGGTCAATAAATCACTTTAACTTACTTTTGATACAAGCATCCGAACGTTTTTTGTAACAATTCAACGAGCTTTCTTTATGGTGGTTTCGATAACCAAATTCATGCTCTTAAAAATATTAATTTTAAAGTAATTTTGTATTGTTAATTTTAATTTTTTTGAAGATTTAAAAGAGATTTAAACGTGTAATCGATTTAAACAACTTTCATTCTCCCGGAGAATGAGTGTAAGCAAGCCAAAGGTAGCCAGGAAAGGTGAATACAAATGTTGGGCTGAGGAAAGCCCTGATGAGGAAGAGGATGCGGATAGCGTCCGGGACAGAAGTCCAGCACCTCGAAGAAGACATGGAGGGACCAGTCCACCAGCCCCCAAACCCACACAACTACCAGTAAGTAGTAAAAATAATATTTATAAAGTCAATGTCACTCCGCTGGTAACGTCCAACAAATTTGCCCCGTTAGCAACCCTAGAACCTATGGAACCTGTTTCAGCACCGGAAATGGTTCCGAAGATCAAAATACCTCCAATATTTTTGTGCGAAGCAAACAACATTCACAAAATTGTTCAAGATATTAAAACTCAGGCTGCTTCAAAATTTGAAACTAAACAATTACGCGATAAGGTTAAAATAACCCTGACAACGTCTTCAGATTTTAGAAATTTAACCAAATATTACGACGACATGAATATACAATATTACACTTTTCTGAACCCGGAAGACAAAAAGTTGTCGGTGATAATCAGAGGAGTTCTTTATCTCCTAACGGAGTCCGAGATACAGGAGGAGCTCTCTCCGGCCTATCCCGTGGTCCGGGTCAGTCGGCTTTATAACAAGGACAAGCTGCCCACCCCATTGGTTGCTGTGGACCTCGAGGACAATGCCGCCGGCAAGGCTATCTTCAATCTGACACATCTGTACTACAGTATAGTGAAGGTAGAACCACGTCGCAAATCCAGTCACATTCCCCAGTGTTACAATTGTCAAAAATACGGACATACAAAAAATTATTGTCGACTGGAGCCTAAATGTGTCGTATGCGCCGGCAATCACCCTTTCAAGGACTGCCCCTCCAGAAAGCAGGACAAGGAAGCGACAAGCGCTAAATGTGCTAACTGTAATGGTAATCACACAGCTAACTACCGTGGCTGCCCCAACTATAAAGAACTTATGAAGATATCGGCACGAAGGCGGCCGACTGTTCCAGGCCTGACAGCTGCTTCTCCTAGCTCACCTCCAACTGCAGAGCTGGGCTACCGGCCTGCAGAGGCGGACTATCCTCCTCTAAAGGGCCCCCGCTTCTCCCAGCCCCAGCCCTCCAGCTCCAGTTCCGCACCTCCACCTGCTGGACCTTCAGTCTGGAATAGAGCCCCGACAAGCAAAAATTCTCTTTCAGGCAACCAACAAGAACCCCCAACCCTACAGAGTATTGTAAGTCAACTGGTTACAGAAATTCTACAACCTATTCTACCCAAAATCCAAAACTTTCTCTCATCGTTAATACGTAATTTGTTAAACTCGTATAATGGCTTGCCTTAGTAATGCTCAGGAAATTAACCTCCTCAATTGGAATTCTGATGGTATAAAACGTCAGCGTCTCCCTTTCTTAGATTTTCTTCGGAGGCATGACATTCACGTTGCCTGTGTAACGGAGACACATCTGGATCCTCAAGAATCTTTCCGTCTGTGTGGATATAGAGCATATCGCCATGACCATAACTCACGCAGTGGCGGTGTGGCAATTTTCATCAAGAAATCACTAAAGCACACCGAGCTCTCAGTTGCTGATTTGGTGAATCTAGAGGCGGTGGGGATCAGCCTGGCTACAGACAGGAATACCTGGATGAATATCATTGCTGCCTACAAACCACCCCATTTTCAGTTGGTACAGTCTGATCTCATTGGTTTGTTTACAGGACGCCCTACTATTGTGATAGGCGACCTCAACTGTAAACATCAATTCTGGAGTTGCCGGGTTAGCAACAACAATGGAAAGCGCCTTTTGGAGTTTTCCAACAATTTGGGACTCCGGGTTTCTGCGCCTGGCGAAGCAACCTTCTACCCTCATCAAGACAGATACTTATCAGACATTCTCGACATTACCATTTCCAAAGACATCAACACACCCATTCTCCACACACCAATACCTGACCTAGACTCTGACCGTTTACCTGTACTCATCACGCTACACGACAAGACACAGTACACCCCCCTCCTTCCACGGCTCATTAACGGGAAGATCGACTGGGACACATTTCGCCAGGAACTCGACAATAGTATAACTATATCTTCAGTGTACAGGACTCCTTCGGACATTGAGGACGCAATAGGACAATTTACTACCGCAGTTCATACAAGTGTCCAGAAAGCCACTTACAGACTGAACAAAGTCCCTAGACAACGCGCACATTATAGTACACCCACTTACATCTTAAACTTAATAACGGACAAAATTAGCCTTAGACGCCAGTGGCAGAGAACTCGTGACCCTAACATTAAAAGACAGGTAAACCGACTGACTAGACAAATCAAGTGGGAACTGGATTATTTTCGGATCGAAAAGTATAAGAAGTTCTTGGAAGAAATGTCCCCAGGCGATCCAAACCTGTGGAAGGAGACCAGACATGTACTGCGACAGACCGTACCTATCCCACCTCTTTGACACAACGGAAAGACAGCTCTGACGGACGAAGACAAATGTACAGTACTGGCAACTCACTTCGAACACACTTTCAATACCACTCCCACCAACACCTATCATACCGCTGTCATCACACATAACAAGAATAACCCCATACACACAGCCGAGTTACCTCTAAAATACACAACCCCAACAGAACTCTCAGGATTTATTACAAAATTGCCATCCCGAAAGGCGCCGGGCGAGGATCTCATTCCCAACATTGTTCTTAAGAATCTTTCCATAAGGGCGCTTGCTTTCCTCACCAGCGTCTTCAACAGCTGTCTCCGTCATGGTTACTTCCCTGCTCAATGGAAGAATGCTGTCGTGATAGTGACACACAAGCCAGGTAAACCGAAGGACGAGCCGGGAAGTTATCGGCCAATTAGTTTATTAAACAGTCTCTCTAAATTACTAGAAAAGGTAATATACACCAGGATACTAGCCTTTCTCCACGATAGCGACCTCCTTCCGCCCCATCAATTCGGTTTTCGCCCTAAGCACTCTACGGTCCATCAATTGCAAAGAGTGACTGAAAAAATCATCCGAGGTTTCGAAGGAAAACAGTACTCAGCAGCCCTTTTTCTGGACGCAAATTCTGCCTTCGATACGGTATGGCACGAAGGCTTAATTTACAAATTCCAGAGAACAGGAGCTCCTTGGTACCTTTGCAAAATTATAGAAAGTTTCCTGGCAAACAGAACCTTCCAGATGAGAATAGCCTCAAGTGTTAGTAACAAGAAGCCTATTGAATCCGGAGTTCCACAGGGCGCCATTCTGAGTCCCATTCTCTTCAACTTGTACTGTCACGATATGCCAGACACCCCCAACTCACTGTTGGCCACCTATGCTGATGATACTCTGCTTGTATCTCAGCATCCAGACGTGTCATCAGCAGTGGAAGCTCTACAAAGTGATGTTCATGTCGTGATGGACTGGTTCGATAGGTGGAATCTTGGAATAAACACTGCTAAAACGATGGCCAAAGTTTTCACTCTTCGAAGGACTAACTTAGACACACTCACACAGATTCGAATCAACAACGACCTCATACCCTGGACACCTACTGATGTGACCATCAAGTACCTTGGAGTACATTTCGACACTAGACTGACATGGAAGACACACATACATAGAAAACTAACACAAGCATACACTCGACTATCACAACTATACCCACTACTGAACAGACGTACACCACTCAGACACAAATGCTGCACACTACTCTACACAGCCTTGTTACGACCACTCATCACCTATGCATCACCCATTTGGCAAGGTGCAAGCAAAACTCATCTAGACAAACTTCGAAGGTTTGAAAACAAGGTCCTTCGTTTGGCAGTGGGCGCCCCTTGGTTCGTCCGGAATCAGCAGATTCGAAGGGAAGTGGACATCCCGGACATCGAGGCATTTATCGCCAACGTGACCCGGGTATATCATGAAAACCTGGCCCTGGTGCCTGGAGCCCAGTTCTACAAGTTGGGAGAACCAACACCAGATAGGAGGCTCAAACCTCGTCTCTACCAACATTTTGTTGACTATCCATGAACTTTTTATTTTCTCTATTGTTTTAATTTAAATGTTACCTTTTAATGTTTTCAATTTTGTGTATAGCACCAACTTGTGCTGATCCAATAAAATGTTTTTTTTTTTTTTTTTTTTTTTTTTTTTTATGGTGGTTTCAAAAGTAAGTTTAAAGTGAAGGGTAGCTCAGTAAAACATTTCTAGGTAAAACACGAAATAATTAAATAACCTGGAAACGAGTGAGGGTCAGACCGTTGTTTATAGGACATTCTTTTCGTTTTGGATAATATCAAACTTTATTTAAATAATATTTTTACACCAGATAGCGTCTAATGTCTCAAGTTGGAGCCATCTTGAAATAGCCAGCAGGTTTTGTGAATATACGATCGACCGTTGAAGAGTTGGTTTTGAGACATAGACACATGTGACAACTGCAGCTTTATTTAACCTGAGAGCACAGTTTTTTTTTGGAAGAGACCAGATCAAGTTGAATAGGAATAGTATGCGGCGGTGGCTGCCTCTGATGGTGAAATGTCTTATAAGGCTAAATGGCTCGTCGAGAAAGACACAAGATACAGAAATTTATCCTCAAAGCCACAAAAATGATCCCATTTTGTTTTTGAAAAATGGTTTGGCTTAAAGTCCTAAACAGAATAAAAGGATCGATCAACTTTTTTTTTTATAATGCCCCTTTATTTGAAATTTTGAATAAAAAATGTTATGTATTATATTTACCGAAAAATACGATAGAACGCAGATAATATAAAAAATTCTGAATTAAACCAGTTTTTTACTTCAGAAATCAGATGAACAGATTTACCCGCAACAGAAACTTGCCGCTCCCCGTAATGGAAAAAGAAAACCGAAGACCGAGTTAGTTATTATGACTCATGCCCGGGCTTTAACTACGAGGTCATATCGCCTACTACCAGAGCGCTCTTTCGTCACTCTGGTGGGTATGAACCCGACTCTACTGTGGAAGTCCTATAGACACAACTATTAAACACTTATACCAACGTTTCTAGACCAAAATTTACTTACATCACCAACCCCTAAAAATTTTGGTAATCCGAAATCCGATTGAAAAAACAAAATGCTCCTACACATTACGGATAAACTATTGTTTTGGACTCAAGGGAGTTAAATTCGTTACATTTGGACAAAATAAAGAAAGAAATAATAAAATGAACATAGTTTAATTAATAAAGATAATATTTACAATAATACATTCATAATAGTTATTAAATAAGTACAGTTTATGATATAATAAATTTATTAATTTTAGTAGTGTAGGTATTATTAAAAATCACAATAAAATTATCACAAATTGCACTGAAATTACTTTAGAAAATTGAGTGTAATGATGCATTGCTTAAGTGCAATGACCATTATATCTTAATATGCAGTGAAGAGGATAATAAGAGGATATAAGTCCTTGTTCCATGCAGTGACATATCTAAAGTGAGTCAATTAGCTATCGAAATTTTGATGTGGAGAATAAAATATTTTAAATAAAAATGATAATAAAGATATACAATGAAAATAATGTTGAAAATAGAAAAATATGGCTTATACAAAAAATGCAACAAGAAATAAGAAAAAAGTTGAAATGTTAACGTTTCAAAAATTGTAAATACAAAGAATAAAGAATACTAGAAATAACTACCAAGAGATAATTAATAATGCAATAAAAATATTTAAATAAACGTGCGAAAGACAAAGAAATGTAGAAGTATTTTTCTGTTATGTGGAAAGAGTCTGGTGTGTCTGGTTGAAGGAAGTAAAATGAAACAACAGCCACGAAGAGGAAAATAGGAAAAGTAGATTTGTATCGTTCTCCTCTCTTGAATAGTTGTCAAAATAGATCATATTAGAATAGATATATATTAAATATATATTAATACATTTTATTATTATTAGCAACAAACATAGAGCCTTAAATCTAGAAAATTATATGTGTATATTCAGTGAAACTTCTCATAATGGACACCCCTCTTAACGGATTTTATCTTGGTCACGGCCAAAAGTGTAGTAAGTTCATGTATTTTAAGTCTTCTATTGCCTACCCTCTCCTAAAAAGCATAGTCAATTTTAACAATCATATTACGGACCTCCTAACCGGACGCGGATAGAAAAGTTATTAGTGTTGACTCTAAACGTTTCTACAATTTGGCGAAAATTATAGTGTTTAGTTTACCTATGGAAGCTCGCTTCGCACAAAACAAACCCCTTTTAAAAATGTGGCAACAGAAAGTTTTCATTTGCTTTTCGAACAGTCATATCGCCTCCGAAACCATGCAATTCCTACAAGATTCAGTCTAAATTTAAAAAAAAATTAATTTTTTAAAGCAGATTGAGCAAATTCAGTTTTATTTTTTCAGTTTTTTCTATTTTTTTTAGTATTTACGAATTTATTATATTTTGTTTAAACGTACCCTAATAACATGATGTCTATGTGAATATGTTTATATTACATGTTTTTTAGCTGAGTAGTTCTGTAACGTCCCTCTCCCCAACGGACACCCCTTAAATGAAATTTCATCCCCGCCTGTGTGCTATGTGTTTAGACAAGTTTCACTGTATCTCATTTTGAGCATTTTTCGACTGTTACCTAATATTATATACATAATAATGTTTTTTTATTTATCCCCCAGTTACAGTTACTAGTGGGTAATACTAAAGTTAATAACAGAAAATGAATATAATTTATAAAAACAAAAAATAGATAATACTCAATTTTTTTTTTTTTTTTTTAATATTTGAATAGTGGTATGGTATGTTGAAGATCAAGGGTCGGAGGCAGTGTAAGTTGTGACTTTGCCATTGTCGTTGTACGAGACAGACGCGTGCTTGGAGTTGGACTTCTTGCCGTTGATGTCGCTGGAGCTGGAACTGGAGAACGAAGAGACTCCATAAGTGTTGGAGCCTGGAGCTGGGAAGGCTCCAGACTGGGCTGTGCTCGGAGGCCCGAACCTGTTATCCAGACCACCTCCAACACCGCCTGCCAACACACACACACACACATATATTGTATAAGGCAGTGAGGGACCTACTATAGTTTTGGGGATGGCTTTTTGTTAGAAGGAGGCCCCCTTCAGGAATGTGTTGAGGAAAACTTTTGGATATGACAAGAAGTAAATAAATCAGGATCTTATCCTCATCGAACTATTTTTTTATATTCATAACGACAATAAAATAATTATTTATTTATTTACAATCATACAATATGAAGAAACTGGACAATTGTTTTATACTGGAACTAATAAAAACTTCATTGCAATTATAATTATAAAATAAATCAATTATTTATTACATTATTGTTGTAATAAACATACATGTATGTATGTTTATTTTTTTTTTTTGCATATATGCAAAAAAAAAATAATAATAATAGAAAATAAAGTGATAAATATATAGGAGTAGGATTCTATATATCCATAAGAATTTATTATGTATTTAAAAAAAAAGAAAAAAAAAAATCCAAGAAAATAAAACTAAGTAAATAAAATATTTGTGTTTTGTGGATTGATCAATAATTCTTTCTTGCATTTTTTTCCAGAATTGTCTTGAACTTCAATATTTCAGGGCACTTTCACGTTCCGGGTTCCTATCTATCTTTATATTCAGTTGGTCAGTTATTGAGACAACAACTAGGTCATATCGCCTACTACCAGAGTGCTCTTTCATCGCTCTGG
Organism: Aradus depressus; assembly: GCA_963662175.1. Taxonomy (NCBI): domain Eukaryota; kingdom Metazoa; phylum Arthropoda; class Insecta; order Hemiptera; family Aradidae; genus Aradus; species Aradus depressus. The sequence continues at coordinate 3,374,154 of OY759225.1, read as the reverse complement.
TGAACATGAGACCGACTCTACAGTGGAAGATCTACATTTTGCTTATCCAGATTTATTTTTTAACGATTATCTGAGATTTTACAGGCTCGGGACTATCTCCCGGGAACGGCCGGGTTTCAAACTCGCGCTCCTGAGCTAAGGAGGTAAGCATGTCGGCGCCTTTTTTTGTTGAGCTACCGGTGCCCCCTCTTTATATTCATAATATGTTTTATGAATAACTAATATGGAATTATTTAAAAAGTGAAATAGAGTTACATATAACACATAATACAGTAAACGGTTAGACGCCTGTGTATAATGATCGTGCTTAGTAAGCTGAGTTATCATGTCATCAAGATGGTTTCATATTTTCATGATATTCTAAATATATTACTGCAAAAATTGAAGCGATAACTGTTCAGTGGATTATAGTGCAGCTGATAATTGGCAACAACTTATTTTTATTTGTTCGGGGGCCCAATAAACATATATTCAACATTTTGTAAAGTTCTGAGGCTGGGTGCGACAGATATCGTGTAGAGTAGAGGGTGGGGAAGTGGAGCCCGGGCATGTGGCTGCCCCCACGCCCTCGCTTCTTCCCCTACCACAAGGAGAGAGAGGATAAATACTGGTCAGATTGTCCAAGTCACTATTAAATTGTTCAAATTAATCAATGATCGAGAATTTTAATTAGAATAAAATAATTGCAGACTTAATTAATTTGAAATCACCGAGTGTTTGGTGACATATCCCTTTAATGTTGCCCAAAGTTTTTTAGTCGGGATGATGGTAACCTTGGTTACTGCGCATCCTTCCCCTCTTTACTCACCCTTTTCCCCTTCTTAGATCTATTATAATTGGTTTAATGTCAAAACTCACCTGAATTGGGATAAACTGAGGCGGATCCGAAGCCACCGCCAGGTCCAATATGGCCGGAGGCCACAGCCGCGCCGCTGCTTCCCGCCTTCACTGGCTCCTTGGGACGAGAGTCGCCGCCCGCAGTTCCACTCCTGTAGCCAACACCGCCATCACCGCCTCCAACACTGTTGTCGCTAGCGGCACAACTACTAGGTTATCATACCGTTGAACAATTTGGTCAGTCATGACGCACTAAATGATAACATTAAGCGACCGTCACCATCTTAACTACCACAACATGCATACCAAACAGATCTGTTCGTAAAATGATCCAAATTCATTCGGTGTTTGTATATAGCAGGTACCACAAGTGAAACGTACATAATTTGAAAATTGGTTTACCTAGCGGTTTCAGAGCCGTTTGTATCGCTTCAGGGTAAAACAATCCTACCGCAATAATAATTTTGTTGTTCCTGTTAATAATCAGAATTTTCGATGCGTCAACTAATTTTTCTTATTCAAAAAATAAAGTCTAAAAATGAAATTACGTCATAAATAACATAATGAAAATTTTGACTTAATTTGGACTTCATTTATTGAACAAACCTTTTCCTTTTTTTATTATTAAAATTTTCTATTTATAAAATTTACTTACATTGATATAGACAAGTAACAAACGTCCCATCACGAATTAATCAATTACGTTTCCGCTCTCCCTCCAAAGCCAATCGACCGTTTGGGCTAAAACTCAATATTTGACTTACATAGTAGCTTCTTAATCCTCAAACTAACTACTGTATCGACACACAATTTATTATGAAGATGCAGAAGTCTGTATGAAAGTCAACTATTCACTTTTAGCCCAATCAGTCGATTTATTTTTCATTTTTCTATTCATTTGGAATTTTAGCAAATAATTATAATACTAGTACCAACTTACGGTACGTTGGTAGCTGCGGCTTGAGCTGCTTGTCTTGTCAGATCGTTCATATAGGCAAGGTACTCTTGGAGGTACTTGTGGAACTGGAAGGGGTCCTGGACGTTGGGGAATCCACCTCCAAATCCGCCTCCTAATCCGGGACCAGGGCCAAAGTTGGGAACGCCGCCATACCCTCCGGGGAAACTGCCTGCTCCAGTCCAGGCACCACCTCCGCCGTCATTGGTCCCTGCTAACGCAACCACTGAACCCTCTCCTTACATCCAATTACCAATACCATCACCAAACCAGCATGCGTAAATACACAGAAATATATGTATTATTTCAAAATATTGAATACATAGCAGGCTATATATGAGATGAGCTGACTTCAAATATTCATCATGTCTAATAAGAGTGGTAAAAATTAAATTAAAGTTAATAAATTGTAATATAAACCTATTTATATGTTAGTTAATTATTACTCGAGATCATATCACCTACTACCAGAAAGCTCTTTCGTCACTCTGGTGGACATGAGCCCGACTCTACATTCCTAAATGTTGTCTACTTAGGTTTATTCACCTTGTATAGAGGTCTTTAACGATTTATGTAATATTTTTGAAATTATGTTTATACATTTAACAAAATGATTACTAATAACATGAGAATATTAATAAATGATGACAGTTGGAGAGTTGGCATTGGGAATTTGGGGTAATGGGACTGATAAATATTGAGAAGATGGGGTAATGGGGAAAGTTGGAGAGTTGAACATTAGGAGGTGGGATAATGGGACAGATAAACATTTGGAAGGTGAGTTAATGGGACAGATGAACATTAAGAAGATGGGGTAATGGGACAGTTAGAGAGTTGAACATTGGGAAGGTAGGGATAATGGGATATGATGTTGAAAAGATGGGGTAATTAGATAGATAGACATTGAAAAGGGGGATAATGGGACAGTGAAGACAAAAAAAATTGTAAATATACAAAAACTGTTTTTCTCTTATTAAAAATGATATTTTTTTAGAAACGTAGTATAATTTGGACTGAAGATATTGGCGAAATAGACAACTTGAGTTCTAAAAATAAAAACGCATATCAAAATAAGGTATCCCACGCTCTTTCGTCACTCTGGTGGACATGAGCCCGACTCTACAATGGGAGTCCTAAATTTTACCTACCCTAAATTTGTATTCACTTAGGGTAGGGGTCTTTAACGAATACCCGACATCGTACAGGCTTGGGACCATCGCTTAACATCCCATCCGCTCAAGGGTTTTTCACCCTCGGATAAAAAACTTAAGGGCTTCGATCGGGTTTCGAACCCGCAATCTTGAGCCAGAAGGCTGCCTCTGAGCTCCCGGCGCCCTCTGGTGATAATATACATATTGAATAAGATATATTTTAGTTTTATTACTATTATTTAAGATAAACATTTCAGTCCAAACAAAATCCTAACTGTAAAGTCGCAGGGATTTCCAAGTTCAAATTTCAACCCCCCTTGTCACCTGATGTATAAGAATGGTTCGCACCCAGCAAACTGACTTAGTTTATAACTAAATCTGACAACTTTCTAATCCCGAAACTATTTATCAATTTTAATTTTTTAAATTTTTCTTCTACCATTCTGTCTATATTCTTATAATGAACAAGGTTCGATAGCCGTGAAATCGTAGAATTTTAATGATGATGCAGAGCCGTAGGCAGAAAGTATATTCTCAGAAAGATAAAAATGATTAAATGTGTATTAATTAATCAACAAGACAATGTTCACCAACGGAACCCACCAATGTGTGGTCCTGTTCATACTTCTCTGTAGAATTTTTTTCATTTGATGACGCCTATCTTTTCTTTGCCATTGTGCATAATTATGTAAATTTACAAGGAAAAAAAAAAAAGAATTAGTAATTACAAAATTGGCTCCACTGATGCTACTAACACAAGGTCGAATACTGAACGTTCCTAATGTTGCCTTGGAAAACAGACACCCAGGGACCTAAGCATTTAATGCCTTCATCCCTTTTCTGGAAGTTCTATTATGAGAGTCATAAAGTTTGCCCATCCAGGTTTAGTTAGAACGAGTACCTGAAATCAATCGTACAGGCTAAGGGACTGCAATGTAATGTCCCCTCCGGAGGACAATGTGCTCAATGTTTTGTTAGCTCCCATATATACAGTAGGTAAGCACATTACTGACGCTGTCAATAGAAATGTTAATAGCCACTTACCACCCCCAAAAGAGCCTGAAGAAGCTGAGGATGAGGCGTAGGCATTCGAACTGGCTCCACCCCCGCCGGCGTAGGCTCTCCCTTCAGCAACCAATGCCACCACACCTGCAATAACACACAAATTAAATTAAATTATCAATTGTTTGTGTATGTAAGGAAAAATAATATAATTCTAAATTAATTATATATGATAAATTAATTTAACTATATATATATATATATATATATATATATATATTGAAAATATTATATAAAATAGCTATAAGTTAACATTAAAATAATATCAATGCCCTCAGGTCTTTTTCAAAAATTGAAAAGTGAACCAAAATTGTATTTAAATAGTAAGTTATTTGGTTACTGTGACTCACGCCCGGGCATTAACTACAAGATCATATCGCCTACTACCAAAGCGCTCTTTGTCATTCTGGTGGACATGATCCCGTCTGTACTAACTATACTAAATTTTTATTCACCTAGGGTAGGGGTCTTTAACGAGTACCTATCTGATATGGTGCAGGCTCGGGACCATCACTTAACGTCCCATTCGAAGGACGACGTGCTTAAGTTTATTTTGGTTTTCGAACCCGCGGTCTTAAATATAAGTATATATCTTGAATAGCAGAATATATGTAGCGAGTAGCAGAATAACAGCTCCATTGGCATTGGTAACAGAAGAGTTTTTATAACATAAAAAAAAATTATTATAATCGCCCGTCGGAAATAGCAACTCGTTAAGTGGAAAGGAGAGGAGATTAACAGCTTATTTGAACATTGGAAAATTAATCACTTATACTCCTTGTCTCTACTGAATATAATATTTTTAAATTAAGTAGCAGTCTGGAACTGTGGAAAGGAAATATCAGTTATAAAATAACATACTACAAAATAAGAACTCATGACTGGTACGGCCCTGGACTGGCTAGATGCAACAGAGATGGCATTGACAGACTAGCAGTTAGAGAAGGTCTCATCCAATACTGACCTCTCTTTACGCAGCTCTTCCGCTTCCCATCCCTACTTCTAGAGCTCTTCCATACATCGGTTAACTGACTATTTCGGACGAAAACCCCTCCATACATCGGTTAACTGACTATTTCGGACGAAAACCTCCTCCATACATCGGTTAACTGACTATTTCGGACGAAAACCTCCTCCCACTCAACTTTATTTATTTAATTTTTCTATGTTTCTGTTAACAATAACACACCTGTGCTGCTCCCAACTAGTGTGGGATATACTAGTGAGTGTTCGATCAAGGATGGCGCCACTTAAAATATAGGTTAAGCTGGTAGATGAATTACGAAATTATGTGACGCTCTGAACACCTCTCAGACCCCTACATTTTTTTTTTTTTTTTAATTTTAATTTCAGTATCCCAAAGATATTGAATTATCCAAGGCACTATGTATCTGAGATTTTTATTTATGGCAAGGGAGTCGAGTACGTGACGTCATTTGACCCAATCATTAGAGTTTTTGTATAAAGCCTCCTCCCTAATCCCTTCCTTCCCTTTAGCAGATTTGGCTGAAAAATAGTAGGTGTCATCCTTAGTTCTGGAGAGTCATATAAAATTTTGGGTGAAACCCCCTTCATCAAATATTCTAACACAAGTTTCCCTATACTTCGGGGAAGAAAAAAAAAAATGTATATATATATATATATACATTTAATGGTGTTTTAGCAACGTCCAGAATTTTTCGAAGTGTCCACCTAATACGTTCAATGTGAGACATAACAGACACAATCAGTTGTTTTCTTTTTAAATTAGGATTAAATATTTCAAAAAACATTTCCCAACCTTATCAATTATTATTATTATTGTTTCCTAATTTGCGTACATATCACCTTCATAGTAAACATTAATAAAATAATAAAAATTAGGATAAAAAACGGGTGGATTGTGTCATGTTTATGTTTGACTTGTGGCCTGAGATTAGCGTTGGATAGCCTTGACCGCGACGACTCCACCAAGGTCAACCTGTTGGGGATCTTCTCAACCTTAGCAACAGAACCATCCTCACACATACTGACCAGTGTTTGTCACTTCCCTTAGTCAACTTACACAATGTATAGGGGAAGGTATGAAATCGGGCAGATATTCGCAATATACAATTCTATTTATAAAATAAATTAAAGAAGTGATACTGTAATAATATATTATATATATAAATATATAATGGAGCTATATATCTGTAAGGAAGACCGACCTTCTTCAGTACCTGAGAGGAGCACTGACCAGCCCACAACCATACAAGACCCTTTTCAAAATTGATAACAATAATCAGATAAAATATCATGCTCTAACATAGAAATGGCGTTAAACATTAAAGCACTTTAAATAGAGTTCAATTGTATTAGAAGAATTATATTTATTTGTAAAAAACCCGTACCATAGGTGAATAAAAATTTAGAGTAGGCAAAATTTAGGACTCCCTTAGTAGAGTCGGGCTCATGTCCATCGCTCTGGTAGTAGGCGATATGACCTCATAGTTAAAGCCCGGGCATGAGTCATAAAACCTTACCTAACACGTATGATTAGTTGTAATAACAAAACTATTAAAAAAAGTAAAATGAAATTAATAGAAACTGAATAAATAAATACTTGAAAATATGTATATGAGTATAAAAACAAAATTAATAAATAGATATATTTATAATAAGTAGACATATTTTTCAATTTAATAAAAATTTAGATAACTATTTTTCAAAAAAACTCTTCGGAAGTGTCTTAATCACAGCGATGTTTCGGGACGTTCTTACGTCCCTTCTTGACACTTATTTTACAAATAAATATAATTCTTCTAATACAATTGAACTCTATTTAAAGTGCTTTAATGTTTAACGCCATTTCTATGTTAGAGCATGATATTTTATCTGATTATTGTTATCAATTTTGAAAAGGGTCTTGTGTGGTTGTGGGCTGGTCATTGCTCCTCTGATGAAACCAGAAGATCTTGGAAACGGCATACCCGATTTCCACCAAACATGGCTAAGAACCATCTCGCAAATACCAGCTTTTGAAATAATAAAACCGCTTTGAAATCGATTCAGCCGACTTGGAGCTAAGATGCCACAGACAGACACACACATAGACAAAGGCTTCAAACATATAACACCCCTCCTTTTGCGTCGGGGGTTAAAAAGAATTTCTGCCTTTGAACACGATAACTCGGATAGCATGAATGTAGGAAGACATCATTTTATATGTGAATCCAGAACTCTCTAATGACGATACCTATTGACCAGACCTAACTCTCCTAAAGGTCCAGACCTAACCCACCTGCGCCATTTGAACAAAGAGACAAGAAGTACAGTTACCCTTGGATTTGTTCTCTGATTCCATCGAAGAATGACACAAGACTAAAGAACTAAAGCTGGGACATTCTGAATACGTGATTTTTCCCTTTATTTTCAATTTTAAGACCATTTAAACCAAATTATTTTATTTTCCTCTCAATATTCCTTATCGTGTCACATTTCAATACATCTTTGCCAGTATTTATGACCAGACCAGCTATAACACCTGCTCTATCTACAACCACGTTAATCTCTGCTACACTATTATCAATAACAAGATGTACCTAATATTTTCCTTAAAAAAAGAATTGCAGGAAAAGATAAGGAAATAAATAGAACTTTTACGTGACAATTTCGCATAGGCTAGTTATTTTGAACTGAAGTGATAATTTAAACACTTTTAGATCGTGAGAATTGAATAGGATTACGTGAGCATGCGACTGAGATCACACACCGGCAATGTGCGGCAGCGCAAATTAACAAACTATTTTGCTCTCTCGCTGAAACCAATTTAACGATTTGGTTGAACATCATGCTATTGATGGGCTTAGTGCACACCTAGCGACAAAGTCGCGAAAGTTTGTATAGAGACAGTCGCGATACAATGTCCTTAGACTGTATTTAGACATTGTCGCGCGTCCACAGCTACGGAGCTAGTCCCGCAACAGAGGTTAACGCTGTCTCAATAATTTTATGTTATTGAAGCTGTTAAAAAAAAAAAAAAAATCTAAACGTTATTGGCGGAGAAATGTATTTTCGGGAGGCATTTTCAATAAAACGGTAAAATTGTTAAAACAATTGAATACAATTGACTTTCTTTATTGGCTCTGTTTTCTCCTTCATGTGTGTCTCTACTTCCTCTTGACTCCAATCATTGTAACAAAAACAATAAGGCTTGGTACCCAAACCAAGCGCACTTTTTTGGCGATGAACTACGTTTCTTTGAGGTAGACAGTTTTTTCTTCCCGCCTAAACTGCGACTTTAAATTGTGTAATTTTTTTCCCATTTCATAATTAGACATCCCGTATTTTTTTTGAAAAGTATTCGATGGGATCCCGGCTTTTGTTCCTATTTTTATAATGAAGGTAAGTAACATCTTATAAACATGATCCACAGATCAGAACTGTCACGGGACACGTACACACTATGAAATGTTGCGCGACATTGTGCCATGTTCCCCGTTTGGATGGGGAACACGCGACTTGAGACTTTGAAACGTGTTCCACGACAAATGTCGCTAGGTGTCTCATACACACGGTTTTTCGGTTGAGTCTCCCCCCCCCCCCCCCCCCCCCCCCCATTCCCCTCTTCTGATCCTCCCTTTCCTATTGGCCGATTTTGCTGAAAATGTGCCTTCTTTATTGGGTTTCTGGATACACATATAAAATTTCATGTCGATATATTCATTCTATCGGGAGTTATCGTGTTCACAGACACATACATTTTATTTTTCATTTCTGTAATCAGGGTGTCGTATAAACATGAAACTTTGGTGAAAAGCTGATGAAGTAATACAAATTTTACGTTTGCTATGAGAAAGCGAGTAGTCCTATCAATGGCGCCTATCAAAAATGTTTCTCATTAAATTTCCAACAATTAAAATGCCTTCAGTTTTGAGATAGGAGAGGGCGCCGGTAGCTCAGAGGTAGCGTACTTGTATACTGAGCTAAAATCGAAAGTTCGAAGCCCGGCCGAGGGCCTTAAGTTTTTTATCAGCATGCCGTCCTTCGGATGGGACATTAAGCGTTAGCCCCGAGCCTGTGTGATATCAGGGTACTCGCGTAAAGACCCTATAAACCCTGCAACATGAAATGAGGCGGTTCGGGAAATATGCAATGTTGCCGCACTTGGAACCAAGGATCGAGGAAAGGGGGCGTGGTCAGCCCCGAAAGCACCATATGTGACAACGCTGTGAGAGCCACGTTGCCTACCCCAGCGTCAGGCCTTTCCTACCTATGTTACCTACCACCCACCTTATTTTGTGTCGGCGAGTATAGGTTTGCTACATTTAGTAGAGTCGGGCTGATGTCATCCAGACCAACGAAGGAGTGCTCTGGTGGTAGTCGATATAAACTCGTAGTTAAAGCCCGGGCATGAGACAAAATAACTAACTAATTTGAGACAGGAGCGATACGAAGAAAGTTAAAGTACCCCGAATATGTAAAATAAATGTCTGTAAGAAATATTATTACAACGTAATATTTAAAGTGTACAGTACCTTTTTATTGTCGATAGTTTCTATTAAAAAGAGGTTAAGTTAGGTTTTATGACTCATGCCCGGGCTTTAACTACGAGGTCATATCGCCTACTACCAGAGCGCTCTTTCGTCACTCTGGTGGACATGAGCCCGACTGTACTGTAGGAGTCCTAAATTTTGCCTACCCTAAATTTTTATTCACCTAGGGTAGGGGTCTCTAACGGGTACCTGACACCGGACAATCGCTTAACGTCCCATCCAAAGGACGGCGTACTTAAGTTTATTTTACCACCCAGATAAAATAAACTAAGGGCCTCGGTCGGGTTTCGAACCCACTATCATACGCATACCACTGAGCTACCGGCGCCCTCTGCTTCCGTTACTTTCTATATAATATTTGATCATGAGAAAAACCTTCCTTTCTGCCTCGTCTTAGTACAAATATGGATCTAGCAAGATTGAGTAAACATGGAAACTGCCAAAATAGGAAAACAGCCTTAGCACAATTCTATCATCATCATCCTCACAAGAACTATACAACATTTTAAAATATATAATGTGGCCATAATCAATCTTATACCAACCACGTTTTTACAGATGACACCTCTTCCCCCTCCCCCCTCTAAGTAGCATTACTTGGATAAGAAAGTAATGTGTTGGGCTCAACGATTTCATTGTTTCATTGTTTCATTGTACAGCGTAGTTCTGAGAGTGACTTCCTTGTACACAGTAAAGCCAGTATGAAATGAATTTGTGAGGGGAAGAAAGTAATCTGTAAAAACGTGGTTGGTTTGAGATAGTCTTGTTATCGGCACATATTTATTTTCTTTATTTTTAAACTATGGAGACTAAGAAACTATTAATAATAAAAACATATTTTATAATTGGTTGCTATGTGTAACAATTTACATATAATTATATGTATATATATGATATTTAACATTTTTACAGAGATATTGTGAAACACTTGATAAAAATAAAGAAAACGTATGTTAAAAAATATTGTCTATTTCACAAATAATATATAATATGGGAGTACTTTCGGTATTGCTACCATCTTCAGCCACGACTTAACAAATACTAAATTGAAGTTCAACTAGGTAGTTTACAATCCAAGCGGTAGGTAGGTATCCTTTTTCAGCCCCTACCGGGTTTTCCTATCCTTTCTGTACAGTTAATATTTGAAATATGGAAAAACATAAAAATGACATTTTGACCCAAATTGGGATCTTAAAAATAAAAAATTTGAAATAGTATGTGTTGATTAGCTTTGATTGTGTCGTCTGGCATATATGAAATGAATTAAAGATAACAATTGTTAATATATGAATAAAAATAAAATAAAATATACATTTTTTTGAGAGAGTAAGTGCGTATACACAGAGACTGGAGGATTTTATTATTGGGGATAAAAGGGGTGAGTACTACTCACGGTTCCCATCTTTCAGATTAAATACCTAAGAGCCTGGTCTAGATTTCGAGCTCGCGATCCTGATTTCATTAGACACCATATGTAAAGATAAAATAAAGATTCTGGTTGAATTTAACAAAATTGTCGAGGATGAAATATAGAATAGGCTTTGTGGTACTGTTTTGATATATTTTCTGAAAAACCATTAGGACAGCAATGTTGGTAGATAGGCAGCAACCAGAAACGATGATAGTCAACCATAAACAGATTTAGATATATTGGGTGAGTTGTTGTGTACACCTAGGGACCTAAGCATCGAACGCTGTTATCCCTTCCCTGTTAGCTCTGTAGCGGGAGACCGAAATTTGGCCTTTACAGGTTTAGTTACATAAGATACGACTCATTAACTAGTACCTGACATAAGGCCCGGGATCATCGCCTAAGATCCGAAGGACGACGTGCTCAATATTTTTTTATTTCCCAGTAGAAACATTCAAAGGTCAAATTTCGTCCACCGTTGCACGGGTTTTTATTATTAGCTCCGTTGACCACCGCTGCTCGGTCTTAAATTAGTTTTCATGACAAAACTATATACATCATTGTCTTTTTCCGGGATTTGACTGTATACCTAATTTCATGTGAATAATTTAAAATTGCAAAGTCATGAATGAATTGTCGAAGAAATGTCTAGGAATCGCATGAGAGATATTACGGAAAAAATTCAAAGTTCCCCGGGCAACGTCGGGTATTACTGCTAGTATATATACCCTATATATATATTAATATATAGACGATAGTATGAAAATTGCATGTTATTACAAGAATGACCCCATCTTAGAATATAGACAACGTAATTTCTGAAATTTTCAATGGGAGGGTTTTTGGGTGGGCAGGGGATAATGAGACGGTCTGGGGGAGGGGGGGGGGGGGGGGGGGTAGATAAAAAATGATTTTAGAGGTTGACTTGAAATAATAGTCACAAAATATTCAGGTCATCTTAATTAATATATTAAAATAAGAGATGCCTAGCCACTTCGACGCATTCACTTGCATTGTTTACAACGGGATTTTTGTTGGTAGAATAGTGAAAAATTGTGAGTTTCCAGGTACTACAGAGCTATAATATATACATATGTATAAATAGTACATAATGAATATATATATTAGATAAAGCGCTCACCGGTTACAAAGATGATAATGTTGCTTGTCGAGGACATCTCGAAGATCTGGTGTCTTGGGATGTGAGAGTGTCTCCCCCACTCGTCTCCCCACCTAGGAGGCTCCTGACCCAGGCCACGGTCCAAGTAGGCAATTCTGCATTTCCACCTCGTCCCTTCCTTCTACCTTACCTGAAAGCAAATAAATCAAGTTATTGATAGTCCTATACAGGTTGATGTAGAGCCTAGAGGGGTGGGGTCACCGGTGGATCACCGGACAATGTACTTCCCCACAACGAATTAATCAATTAACTTTTCGCTTCCCTTCTAAAAGCAGTCGACTGTTTGCGCTAATATTCAACAGTTGGCTTACATTGAGGCTCTGAAATCCTCATACTAAATTTTGTGTTGATAAATTCATTACATTGGTAGTTATTAGGGTTTTTGATAGGTTTTCATATTTGGAATCTGGAGGTGGGAAAACATGAAATTCCGTTGACAACTCAAGAAAGAATTTCTGGGCGATTACATAACTTCCCACTACACTTTGTGTTAGGTTAGGTTTTATGACTCATGCCCGGGCTTTAACTACGAGGTCATATCGCCTACTACCAGAGCGCTCTTTCGTCACTCTGGTGGACATGAGCCCGACTCTACTGTGGGAGTTCTAAATTTTGCCTACCCTAAATTTTTTATTCACCTAGGGTAGGGGTTTTTAAGGAGTACCTGACATCGTACAGGCTCGGGATCATCGCTTAACGTCCCAGCCGAAGGACGGCGTGCTTAAGTTTATTTTACCTCCCAGATAAAATAAACTAAGGGCCTCGGTCGGGTTTTGAACCCACGTTCTTGAGCTCAGAAAGCAAGCATGCATACCACTGAGCTACCGGCTCAGGTAAATTCCCCGACATGAATGAAAAATTCAAAATTTTTTTTACAGTAAGCGAGCTCATAGGATCCTTTTCTAGCTTTTCTGGAATAAGAACATGTGGGGACATTCCAGAGATATGCAATGATAAGGCCTTGTTTCCAGCATATGCATCTAAAATCGAGAGCTCTAGACTTGAATTTCCATGAAACCGTATCTTTCTATTTAATTGTTCCTAAGAGTTTCGTTCTTTTGGTAATGTTGTTGTATAATTTTTTCCTACTTTTGAGGTGTATTCAAGCTGAGAAAAATATAAATGGAATAAAAAATGGCTGTATTAATGTTTAACTCTTGATATTTAGTAACGTTGTGGGCATTTTGCGTACATTTTCTCGCTTTACAAAAAAGTTCCGAGTTGTTCCACGTTGACTCCACAGGTGTTTACCTTAGGTATCTAGTGAGAGAAATACGCAAAAATCATAACCCACTTCGTCCCATTTTCCCCGGAAATCATGTTTGAACAAGTGGTTTCTAGGGTCGAAGTCCAGCAAAACCCGGTGTTTGTTGGCTATGTATTCGATTTTTCGAGTGCCTACTGCACGTTTGTTATAACCTTGTTATAACCTCAACAATGTTTACCTGTTTACTATATAAGTTGTTTACTAGAGTGTCATGGCGTCCCCAATTCAACCAGACTATTCTAATGTGTTCATGTTACAGTTTCTATCCAGATTAAAGTGAAAGATCAAATGCGTGCTTATATTATACTTCCCTGTTTTCAAATAGTAGACCTAAATAGACACAATATTTGGCGACGATTAAACAACATTCCGTAACTGTAAGTGACCAAGTGGATTTATATCGAAAATAACTACAATGGACGCCGAACAATTCGAAAGGTTTTTAGATCTTTTCAACCGAAGTCAAGCAACCCTGGCAACAACTCTGGTCAGTCAACTTACTGAAAAATTCTCATTTTCTCGCGTCGATACTGTAAGTACTGTCATTAATGATAACATTCCTCCGTTTGAAGTTTTCGATTCACAAAAAGAGAGATTCAAAAACTACCTGGAGCGCTTCGAAAACTATTTGTTGGTCAAAAATGTCACTGACCCTTCCAAGCAAGCTCACCTTCTCAGTGTTTCGATCGGTTCCACTCATTATAACAACTTATCTTCGATGCTGGGTCCCGACAAACCAATCAAAAACCTCTCATACAGGGATCTCACTGAAGCATTTAGCCGAATGCTTGCACCACCCAGAAACACAGTTGTATCACAACATTATTTTTTGAGTATCTACCAGAAACCTAACGAAAACATCGCTGAATTTGTTGCGGCGCTACAGCGCGACCTTCCTGAATGTAAATTTTCTGCAACATGCACTTGTAGTAAAACCGTCTCGGTGGCGGATGTTTTCTTGAGAGCACAGTTTATCAGAGGGCTTAAAGACAACTGGATTAGGGAACTGTTGTTACAGTCCGATTCAAATACTTTTTCTGATGTATTGACTAAAGCTACGGCTTTGGAAGCTTCTCGACTTGAAACAAACTAAATAGACACAATAAACCTGAACTTCAAAAAGTGGTCAGCAAAGACAGATTCGTACAAGGAGCAACAGCGAAAAAGAAAAAGAGAAAGGAAAAATCAATTTAAAGATGAGCTGGGTCTTCACGTTGATGGGGTAAAGCAAGGTTTCTGACGATCCCAAAGCTACAGCAAAAATCACTGAACTTAATGAGGAGGTCATCAGAAGATTTGCAGTTATTTTACAAGCGATTCCTTCAGGTAAACCGGTTTGCCTCAAAAGATTTGAATTATTTGCCTGAGAAACCGCAGAGATTTACGTCAAACACTACGGGTGGTATCACATGCCACCAACTGTTCATAAAGTGCTGATCCATGGGGAGAAAATAATCGAAAGTTTCATTCTTCCAATTGGAAAATTCTCGGAAGAGGCTCAAGAAGCTCTTAATAAAGTTTTTCGCCACTGCAGAGAGTTTAGAGCCAGAAAAATGTTGCGAAAATCAACAAACGAGGATATCCTGAATAATCTTCTCGTCAGCACTGTTCCCAGGATTTCAACACTGAGGCCACGCTATTTTTTTTCAAAATTCAAATACCAAGAAGTTATTCCCAGAAACCCAAACGATGCTTCTTGTTGCTGATGAGGTCCCCGAAGAAGATGATCTTGGTTCAGATCTTTTGGACGCTTCGCTAAGATTTGGTGAGGTAGAATAACAAGATTACTTGCTGGATTCTGTTGAAGGACCCGAATTGCTAGAAGAAACCGATAATAAGATGAAAGTTAACTAAAGGTACCTTATTATACTTATTTCATTGCTTAAGTTTTTTCAGTTGCAAGTTTTTCAAGTACACATTTTATTTAACTTTTTTTTTTATATGTTCCTATTTGCGCTTTTGTTTTGTATTTTATATTGGTTTACAAAATTAAACAAATCATACAAAAAATTAAATAAGAGTAAAAACTCAAAAATCAATTTTTTTTTTTTTTTCAACGCATCAGCTACTATGGCCATTAGCATTTTTATTAATTCTTAAGTACCTACTTATTTAAGTAAACATAAACCTATTTATGTAAAAATAAAAAATAAAAGATCTATTTATGTGCTCTAGCTTCTTTTGTATCATTCCTATCGCCAAACGGACTTCACCATTCGATTCAGCACGAAAAAATACATTGGATATGAACCACATTGAAATTTTAATAAAGTAATAACTGGGTGAAAAAGCCATGTCCAGTGAATCGCCCGTTTCGTCCCACTGTGCGGCGCCCTCTACACTTTGTGTAAAAACGTATATTTTTTAAAAAATATTGTCTATTTCACAAAATATATGGGAGTACTTTGGTATTGGTATCATATTCAATCATGTCTTAACGAATACTGTATTTGTTAAGTCGTGGCTTGAAGATGGTAGCAGTACCGAAAGTACTCCCATACATTTTGTGAAATCTATATTAATAAATAGATAGAGAATAAACGGGGTTTTTATGTTTGTTCCAACATCACGCTCAAACCGCTGGACGGATTTTCATGAAATTTCAGATGTAGCATCCTTCTAAGCCAGATTGAAAAATAGACTATGTGGCGTCCCAAAATTGTAGCAAAAATGTTAAATAACATTTTATATAGTTGTGGAAATAAAAATATATAATAGATTGATTATTTTTTAATAATATAAAATTATGCGAAAAAAAGTCATTCATTGGACGCTGTCAATAACTGGGCTAGTGTCTACTAATTTTGCGAGATTGGACCATTTCCATGTCTACGTTTTCCCTCTTCGTTCCTGTATTGTTTTCATTGCATTTCCCAAAACATTTGATGAAAACAATATAATTCCCTAGTATTGATATTTTTAACAACTGACAAGTTGGAGATAATTTAAAAGTTCATGGAGAATTATCGCGCTCTATAATATTGGTCGGGAGAGTTGCGGTGTTAATCGGTCATTCAGGGAGCATTTCAGACAGAACAGAACAGATTTGTTTGGAAATACGGTCAAGTACGATTCTCCAGTTCTCCAGGAGGATATCAGCGTAATAAATAACGATACTAGAGAGAAAATCGGTTAATAATACCTCAAATAGTTACGTAATCGATTTAAAATTAGATCAAATCTATTTTCAAAATCCTGAATCATCGGCAATATACCTACTTCCCCAGAACGAATTAATCAATTATTTTTTCGCTCTTCCTCCAAAATTAATTGACTATTTGGGCTATAAATTCATTAGTTGACCTTCATAGTGGCGTCTGAATCCTCATATTACATCCGCAGTTTTTGGGATTCATGAGTTGGCCCCCTCTGATCCCCCCCCCCCCCCCCCCCCCCCCAAATCCAATAAAGTACAGAGACAATTTTGTAATCGGTCAAATTTGATGTTTTTCGACCCCATGCTTCAAAAATTGAAAAAAAAAAATGTTCTCTGTCTGTGAACACGATAATGAATACATTGACCGGAACTTCATATGTAAATTCAAAACCTCTCAAGGACGACATCTAGTAATTTTTAGCGGAATAGGCGGAAGAGAAAGGGAAAATCGACTTGAAAACCCAAATAATTGCCGATGTAATAAATGTATCGACACAAAATTCAGTAAAATGATTCATTAAGTCAACTACAGATTTTTAGCCAGGAGACCTTGAAACGTGAAATTTCGTTGAAAACTCGATCTCAGATTTTTGCACGAATAAAATACTTCCTTATACTAAAGGTATAAGAAAGTGAAAATCATTGCTTCCGGTATAACTAGTACATCTTGCAAGGCCATCTTGGCCACCATTATAATAATAATAATAATAAAGTAAGTGAACAATATCTTATTATTCTGCAGATTGTTGTTCCGCCTGGTCTTTTTCCGAACCATGCTTATAAGGATGTAAGGGATAGCATAATTTTATGTTGTCATCTTTTCTTCCGTTCAAATTTTTGAAAATTCCACCACAAAAGACATATCAACATGATATTATATATAGGTAAACATAAGTAAGAATTTTATAATTCGGTAAAGTAACGATGAAGATATGCATTTTTATCATATATCCAAATTTACGTACTAAGGAGAAAAAAAGGAAACATCTCCTTCAGCGGTAACGTCGTGACGTACGGAGGTTACATTTTTCTGGTCTCTCAAGTTGTCCCTCTTTTTAAAAACATTAAAAAAAAAAAGGGGAGGCGCCAGTAGCTCATTGGTATGCGTGCTCAAGATCGTGGGTTCGAAACCCGACCGAGGCCCTTAGTTTATTTTATCTGGGAGGTAAAATAAACTTATGCACGCCGTCCTTCGGATGGGACGTTAAGCGATGGTCCCGGGCCTGTACGATGTCAGGTACTCGTTAAAGACCCTACCCTAGGTGAATAAAAATTTAAGACTCTCAAAGTAGAATTGGGCTCATGTCCACCAGAGTGACGAAAGAGCGCTCAGGTAGTAGGCGATATGACCTCATAGCTAAAACCCGGGCATGATTAATAATAACTACAAAAAAAAAAAGTAAATTTATATTTCTCATTATTTCGAAGTGGAATATATCACTTTTCTAAAAATCGTTATTCCTTCTCATGTGAGAGAATTGTTCCTGTTGCTAAAAGCTCTTCAAATGAACTTTTGAATGATGCGTTTCATGATCACTTTTGAATGATCTGTTTCATGATCACTTTTTAGAGAATTTTGGCCCAGGTTTACAATATTTCCTAAAATGGTCATGGAGTAGATCATTTGAAAGCTTACTTCAAGAAGGTAGAATTTATTTTTATTATTTTTTATCGATTTGGGTTTGTGGGAGGGAAACATTTTTAAAACATAGATATATCATTTCAATGGGCTACCATTCAAACAATGGGCAATAACAAAATATGTTCCGAATAAAATTGCAAAGAAATATTTAAAAAAAAAATGAAATCCTGCCTTTGCCTGCGTTTATATTTGAAACATTTAATGGTTATTAATAAAAATAATAAATATATTTTCCCCCTTAACAATATAAGTAATGGTTATGATACCGAGAATAGTTAAACATTGTTTCGCTATTTTTGAAAAAAAATTATAACTCTTATATAAATTAATTTCTTCTCCACTTCTTGGAAACAATAAATAAAATAAAACAATTAAATTACTACAAAATGTTTATGTTCGAGGAAACCATCTGTTCGGAATTGTTTTTTTGTTTTTTGAATGTTCAAAATAATCATTATAAAAATGTTGTGTTCTTATTCAAAAACA
The DNA here is from genome assembly GCA_963662175.1 of Aradus depressus. Classification (NCBI taxonomy): domain Eukaryota; kingdom Metazoa; phylum Arthropoda; class Insecta; order Hemiptera; family Aradidae; genus Aradus; species Aradus depressus. The sequence continues at coordinate 3,355,490 of OY759225.1, read as the reverse complement.
TTATTTCATACTTAGCTTTCGTTATTATTTTCTTGGCTGAGTCCCTTCACAGTTATCCTTCTATAACGACTATCCCACGTATTTTCTTGGCTGAGTCCCTTCACAGTTATCCTTCTATAACGACTATCCCACGTATTTTCTTGGCTGAGTCCCTTCACAGTTATCCTTCTATAACGACTATCCCACGTATTTTCTTGGCTGAGTCCCTTCACAGTTATCCTTCTATAACGACTATCCCACGTATTTTCTTGGCTGAGTCCCTTCACAGTTATCCTTCTATAACGACTATCCCACGTATTTTCTTGGCTGAGTCCCTTCACAGTTATCCTTCTATAACGACTATCCCACGTATTTTCTTGGCTGAGTCCCTTCACAGTTATCCTTCTATAACGACTATCCCACGTATTTTTCTTTAATATTTATTTTTATTATCAAAACGATTATTTCTAAATAGCTAATTATTTCATTTATTTTATTTCTATTAATTCATTTATGATTATGTTTTCTCTTTCTTTTCTATTTGCCACAAAACGACCCGCCCTAACGTCGTGAAAGAAGACACTTCTACAAAAAATATAAAAACCATTTTTCATATTTTAAATACAATTAATGACGGCATCACCTGTATTTATTATTATTATTATTTTTATATTTATTTATTTTCTATTGTTTGTTTATTTATTTTTTTTATTTTTTTTTTATTTTTATTTTTATTTTATTTTTTACTATTATTGTTATTACTAATCACATGTGAATCCGATTCTCTAAGATGTAATAACTATATCTATTTTTAAGCCATGTTAGGTTAGGTTAGGATTTATGGCTCCTGCCCGGGCTGTAACTACGAGGTCATATCACCTACTACCAGAGCGCTCTTTGTCACTCTGGTGGACATGAGCCCGACTCTACTATGGGAGTCCTAAATTTTGCCTACCCTAAATTTTTATTCACGTAGGGCAGGAGTCTTTAACGAGTACCTGACATCGTACAGGCTCGGGACCAACGCTTAACGTCCCATCCGAAGGACGGCGTGCTTAAGCCATGTTGATGTATACAGTTTATGACGTATCTTATTACCTTGTTATATTAAAAAAAAAAAAAATTATTATTGTTATTATTTGAGGGTATCATCCCCCTTGGATTCCCCTCTTGACTACGTCACTGGACTCATCCACAGCGACCTTGGTCAACTCTGTTATTTCCATTCTTCATATCCGGATTGAAGAAACATGCTTATTAGACGAGTTAGATCGAGTTTATTACAACTAGGCGGTAAACCCGGCGTTGCCTGGGAGTAACGTCACATCTTATAACTTACGGGAATATAGTAGTCATTTACTAACCCCCAGTCCCCAAAATTCACAGACACATCTGACTCTCCTTAGGAGGCAAGAAGCCAATCACGCTAACAAGAAGCCAATCGCAATGCAAGAAACAGTGTTGTCCGGTATAGACCATGTCATGAACTGAGGAACATATTATTGAGTTTGCCATGCGTCAGTCAATATAATGCTAGAAAACAGTCTAAAGCCTCGCTGTCATGTGACATCAAGTACACCAAGTTGCATACTCGTTATCCCCATTCACCCTTAACATTAAAAGTTTCGTAAATGTAGGTCGAACAGTTTTCACATCTTCTTTTTTCACTGAATTCAACTATTTGGAAACTGCCATCAACATCATTAAAATACTATAATTATGAACTGTAATTGTCAACACCTTTAAAAAAATGTGCAACGCAATAAGAAGGGCGCAAAAAAAAAAAAAAAAAAAAAAAAAAAAAACATTTCTCACCCTGTACAGTCCCCCCCCCTCAAAACATTTAACTACGCCAAAATGGCCGTTCTGTTACTTCCCCGGCTATTGCAAGTAGAAGGGAAGTTATATAATCGTAAAAAAATTCGATGCTGAGTTTTCAACGGAATTTCATGTTTTCCGACCCTCTCATTCCACTAATGAATGTATCCCATAAAGGAAAAGAGCTCAAGGTCGTGGGTTCGAAACCCGGTCGAGGCCTTCAGTATATTTCATCTGGGAGGTAAAATAAATTTAAGCATGCCGTCCTTCGGATGAGACGTTAAGCGATGGTCCCGAGCCTGTACGATATCAGGTACTCGTTAAAGACCTCTGTCCTAGGTGAATAAAAATTTAGGGTTTGCAAAATTTAAGACTCCCTTAGTCGAGTCGGGCTCATGTCCACCAGAGTGACGAAAGAGCGCTCTGATAGAAGGAGATATGACCTCGTAGTTAATGCCCGGGCATGAGTCATAATAACAAACTAACCATATAGGAAAAGAAGGGGCACTTGACTCAAACATCCTAATAACTGCCGGTATAATGAATGTAACAAAACAGCATATATAACGAGAATTCAGAAGCTACTACGTGAGCCAACTATTGAGTTTCAGCCCAAACAGTCGATTGACTTTGGAGGGAGAGCAAAAACATAATTGAATAACTCGTGCTGGGGAAGTACATAGCCAGTGATTCACCGACGACATTTTCTCCGGTCATCGCAATGATTTTCTGAATAGCTCAAATCGTGTAGGCGCCATGCTGGAGCAAGTATATACTAGTGAGAGATCACAAATTAAAATGGAAATAAATATAAACTATAATACAGGGTGTTCATTTTATCTTAACCCAGGTAAATAACTCGAAAAATAATGATTTTCTCAAAAAAAGCATGAGAAAAAATGTAGAGTAGAACTGACCGCATTATTTGTTGTAATCTAATTTTTAAACAAATAAAAATTCTTAACGTTTTTTATGAATTTGAAAAAAAACTTTTTTTTACATATTTAGATTCCTCAGAAAAAATTAAGGGGAGGTTAAATGATACATTTTTTTGTTAGACCAATATTATAGCTAATAAATGAATTTTATTGTAGTAAATGTTCTAACTGAGCTATTTTCCGGAACAACTTCCATAAATGTATTGAAGTTGCAGGACATCAGTTAGAACATTTACAATTCAAAAATAAATATTGGTCTAACAAAGGTTTAATATTGGTCTAACAAAAAAATGTTTCATTTAACCTCCCCTCAATTTTTTCCGAGGAATCTAAATATGGGGAAAAAAAAGGTTGATGGTCAAAAATTTTTTTTTTTTTTAAATTCATAAAAAACGTTAAAATGTTCATTTGTTTAAAAATTAGATTACAGTAAATAATGCGGTCAATTCTACTCTATATTTTTTGTCTCAAGCTTTTTTTGAGAAAATCATTATTTTTTGAGTTATTTACCTGGGTCAAGATAAAATGAACACCTTGTATATTAATATAGATAAAACTATACTTTTCCGAGTAATAATTTACTTTTGGGAAAGTCAATACTATTTTTGGTCACGAGTAGCAAACCTGGGAGGAAGATATCGAGATAACTACAAAGAAAAAATGAAATAATAATAATAAGGTTCCACGAAGTTCGAATCCTGTTTGACGTCCGAGGTAGCTAATGGTGACGTGGCATTAATTACTATGCTCCCTCAGTCCTGTTTTATAACGTCTAACCTCCTCTCTTCGCCACTTCAAGACGGCAAAAACCAACTAAAAAAACTCATAAGAAAAGCAATATAAGATATCGAAAAAAAAAAAAATAGGTACCTACCTAAATAAAAAAAATATAAAAAAGAAAAAAAAATTTAAAAATAAATAAATAAATAAGAAACTCAAAGAAATAAAATACCTTGTCTTCCCACTATTTTATTTCCTAGGAACGGGTTTTCTTAATGACTGCGTCATCTTCTGTGGCACATCCCACCCGTGGAGTGTGGAGTCTAATGAAACAAAAAAAAATTGTTAGTTATATTCACTCATACCCAGACTTTAACTACAAGGCCATATCGCCTATTACCGCTCTGGCGGATATGAACCCGAATCTACAATGGGAGTCCTACATTTTGGTTACCCAGGTTTAGATACATGCTTAACATCACATCCGAAGGACGGTGTGCTCAAGGTTTTTCTACCTCCCAGAAAAAAAAAAAAAACCTAAGGGCCTCGGCTGGGTTTCGAACTTTCTGGTAGATAACATAAATAAACATTTTAACCTTTCTCCTCAAATTGTAGAGATATTACACGGCATTTTTCAACTTCAAAAATTAGATCATATCGCATACTACCTGAGCGCTCTTTCGTCGCTCTGTTGACCCCGAAGGATGGCGTGCTCAAGGTTTTCTTTTATTTCCCAGACAAAATATCCAAGGGACCTCGGCCGAAATGACTTTGAGAAATACTAGGAAAAACCGTTATGTACGTATTCCATTTTTCTTGAAGGTTTATGAGAAGAAGAATTCTTTACAATTTACGACATCATTAAACCTGGAAATTACTTTTTTTTCCTTCATAAATGTGTATGTTAAATTTTATATCTGAATAAACTGCCAATTTGAACCTAATTTTACAGCTAAAATGATAATTTTTTAATATAAAATAAACCGATTGACTGTAAAAGTAATTTATCATTATACTTTCACAACATAGATAAATTATTTATTGCTTACAGAATATAGATGTACAAATAAAGCCCCACGTGGTGTAAAAGTAATTTGTCATTATAATTTCGTAAGGAAAGGACGACCTCATACACTTCTTGTTATATTGTCCCACTTTATTTATCCCCAGGTAAACATTTCTCCACAATTATCTCACCAATAGACCAGAATACCACTCAGAACCAATTGTGCATTTTTTTGATAACATAGATGTAAGAAAAATTAACAAATTATTTTTATTTTTTACTGTTGGCTTGAAAATAAAGAATAATATAATTTAATTTGTTGCATGTAAGATGGGTAATATCTGTGCTTCGAAATTATAATAGATAGATAAACTTTTATTGCACTACAGATTTCAACCTTTATGGCAATGAGTGGGTTTTTTTTTCTTTACAAAAATTTTTTTTTATAGTTTCATAAAATAAAATAAGAAATATCAATATATATATAATTGTACAAAATAAGCAATATAGCAACAAAATAAAAAGATACCAATAATGTTAAAGTAATAAATATGGGCATGTTCTTTAATATAAATATTGCAAGCAACGAGCATAAAGAAACAATTCAAAAATTGTATAACACAAGATATGACCCCTGATAAGGGAAAATAGTAAAATTGTTGTAACTATAATTAAAAAAAAAACATGAAAAAAATAATATATATATATATATATATATATATATATATATATATATATATATATATATATATATATATATATATGAGGAGTTTGGAGCCAGAGCGGACCAACCCACAATTTTTCGGAAAATGAGTTATTACCATCCTGATGTAGGCATAGGTTCCCTTTTTCAAAACCTGTGTGGATCACTTAGTTTCTTCACTTCAGTGATAGATAGCAGCACTTTAAGTTTAGTCCACAAGTATTTTGTGCATATATTTTCAAAGTCACAATGGATCATACGGCCTTCAAAAACTTTATAGAACACAAAAAGGGATCACTCATCCAATACTATTCTAAAATTTCAAATATAAATAAATATTTGGGGCCCATTTATGGAGATAAACAAAATGTACCCAATTTTCAATTGCCATTTTCTACCTGTTCAGTTTCAACCAGTTGGTCCGCTCTGGCTCCAAACTCCTCATATATGTATTATATATATTTTTTATTTTTTTTATTTATTTTTTTATATAGATATTTTTTCTTTTATTTTATTTTATATAAATATAAAAATATGTATTTTGTAAAAAAAAAAAAAACACCCAATCATTGCCATGAAGGTTGTAATCTTTAGTGCAGTAAAAGTTTATCCATCTATCTATCCATTATAATTTCGTAGCACAGAGAAAGTACTTCAGCTTACATCAGGCGTAATATAGGCAGAGGAATCCAACTAAATAAAAATAAGCAATTTAAATATGAAATATCAAATTAACATAAAAAAAATTAAAATTTCATATGTACTTAACGGAAGTTTTGAGCTAAAACCAGAAAAAAAGGAAGAGAATAATCGGCAATGTACTTTATCAGGGCGAATTAATCATTTAAGTTCTCGCTCTCCCTCTGCAACCAGTTTAACGATTAGGTTAAAAATTAATAGGTGATTTACTTAGCAACTTTTGAAGATTTATGCTATATTTCGTGTCGATACATCATAACGGTTGTATGAGCTTTTGAGTACAAACTCCACATCAAATTGAAAGGAAATAACTAAATCATTTTATTTAAAAAACAGGTAGGGGTAATTTAAAGTGTAGTACAAACGATATTGATCCAGAAAAAAACATTAAGGCGTAGTCAAGGTCCATGCCATAGATTTTCCGTGAAAACTTCTTTGCGCCGTTTTTTCATTTTCTTTTCGATGCTGCCGTAGCTCTTGCATTTGCTCGGCACTAGACTTTTTAGGTTTTATAAATTCCTTTTGATGCGAGCTTTCCTCTGATTTGCGTTTTTTATGATTCCGAGCATACTTACGATTCATATGAGACGACATCTTTAATTTTTTTGCAATTTTCAATTTAATACCGATTTTTACATATATTTTGGCGAATATTTTTATTGTTTCACTTTTGAGTCTTAGTAGTGCTCCTCAAGCTCTTTACAATGACACCCGAATCAACATCCTATCTAAACGCATTATCACGCTACACTAATTTATAATTTTACACAACGCTAATTCGCAACAATCATCCGCCGGCGCCCACACGACGTCACAGGCAAAACACTGCACAACAAACACCTACAAACATGCTCTATCCCTTTTGTTATCGCATTATTAGTCTCGTAGTTATTAGCGATTGAAATCTGACGGTATTTTGTAACACAAGAAAGTTTGACTGGCTATCACTGTGCTTAACGAGCGAATAGGCGTTTTCGAGTAAAAAAAAATAAAATAAAATAATATTTTACGCAGACATATTTGAATTATTTATTAAAATATTTTTTTTTTTCTCTCAATTTTCATATAAAAAACATATGCTCCCATGCCTCCTGTTAAAGGACCAATCTAAGATTTGAGAGATGTGAAAACTGAAATTTCATCAATAGGTAAGGACGGACCATCAAGATGTAGACTTGGGAGCCATTGTGATTTATGTTGCTCATCTCCTGACAGAATCGTGACTGGACGCCCTAGAGAAATGAGAAATAAAACAGTCATTCTTCTTGTCGTGATCTAAAGCTCTCCAAGGACAACACAATTAGTTATCTTAAATCTTATCAACTACTAGCGGGCTACCCGGCGTTTCTCGGGAGTAACTTGAGCAACTATTCAGACTCATGGAAAGTAATATAACGATATTACTCTACCTGAAGCTGATTACATGCGATACCCGGACAAGCTCATTCCCCCTTCCCCCTGACCTCGCTACCTTTCTTCTCTTTCGCTACCCAAAAATGCTATTTTACTTCAGCGAATGTCCAGGCTTTGACTATAAGGTCATATCGCCTACTACCACATTCATTCGATTCTCTGGTGGACATATTCATGACTCTACTATGGAAGTCCTAAATTTTGCCCACCCAGGTTTTGTTATTTAGGATTGGAGTTTTCTACGAGAGAATGACATTGCACAGGCTTGGGACCATCGATAAAAATCCGAAGGACCTCGCCGAGTTTCGGATCAGCGGCGATCTTGAGCTGAGTAGTTAAGTACACTACCATTGTTCAGCCATTTTCCTGTAATGATGCAACAAACAGTCTCGAAAATAAAATAAAAAAAAGGTCGTCGGTGAATCACCGGCAATGCACTTCCCCAGAAAGAATTAATCTATTAATTTTTCGGTCTCCTTACAAAACCAGCCGACCGTTTGCTTTTCAGTCGATAAATTTAATACATCGGCAGTTATTGGGGTTTTTGAAATGAGCCCCCTTCCCTGAACCCTCCTTCCCTTCTGCCGACTCCAATGAAAAATAATGTGTCGTCCTTATGGCGTTTTGAATTCAAATTTCTAATTTTGTGTCGATACATTTATTCTATTGGCATTTATTAGAGTTTTTATGTTAAGCCTCCTCCCTCATCCCCTTCTATCCCTTCGTCGATTTGGATAAAAAACAATAGGTGTCGACGTTAGAAGATTCTGGTATCACATATAAAATTTCGTGTCGATATTCATTCTATCGGGAGTTATCGTGTTCAACGACCCACAAACAAACAGACAGACAATTTTTGTTTCATATTTAGAATCAAATTCCGATGAAAACTCTGCATCGAATTTTTGAGCGATTACATATAAATTCCGTGTAGCTGGGAAACTAAATCACTTGTTTGATCTTTTTTTTGACCTAAATCGGATAAAACCCATATAGTTATTATTGATACATTCTCATTATGCTACTGTAGTGCTTGGGGTGACAATTTCAAAACGGGGACAAAAATGTAACATTTAAAAAAATATATAACAAGATTATAAAATTAAATTATTTAAAATAAGAGTACTAAAATACGGGGTATGGGACACCCCTGATGATAAGAGTACTTACTAAAATACGGGGTATGGGACACCCCTGATGAGACCCCTGTCCTCCGGGTTAACAAAAGTGAAGTACTTCAAGTTGGAGCTATCATAAAACTTGGTTACATGTCGAAAGTCTTCTGAAGATGAGAGCGAAATTTTGAATTTTTTGTAACAGAACTTGATATCAAACGGGGATTTTGTAAGTGTTTTTAAAAACAAAGATTTAAATCTTTGATTATTTCTTGTAAATTCCCAGTATCCAGTAAGAAAATGGGGGGAATTCGGATCTTGGGCTCCAGTTTGCTGTTGTCTGCTGGATCGGGTCGAGGCAAGGAAGCCAGAGGGGCTCACCTGGTACCGGTATCTCTTGGCCCCCTGATATTGGCACACGTAAGCAGGATACCCCACATATCTGCTACTCTGCGTAAAATACTCCGCTATGCTGACGACATGACCAAGCTGTAGGACGCCTTACTCAAGCGTTGAATGGAAAATCGCTCCAAACATTTGTCGTATATTCTTTTTCCGCCTAGGAAAATAATATAAATATTATTCATTATTCTCATATAATAAAAATTACTTTTCAAAAGGTAAATCTTAAAAACAGTTTGGGCTGAAGCTAATGTAGAACTGAGATCTGAAAATAATATACCATTCTAGCCGGCGTGCCCCAGGGCTCAATATTAGTTCCTGTCTTATACTCCATGTATGTTGACATAACCAGCAACCTTATACATTAACAGCCACATACATAGATGATACGTTATTCTAGGTCTCAAACTAAAGCAACATCTCACCAAAACTGAAGTTTCGAGTAAATCATTGAAAATTAAGTTTAATACTACAAAATGTCAACATGTAACAATCACCCTCCGTCATGAGTATTCATTGAAAACCAGCCATGGGCTCAGACCCCTTCAATGAAACATTTAAGAAGACATTTACAGGAGACTGACTTGGAAACCTCACACTCGGACGGCATGACTTAACTAGACCGGAGATACTGTTCAGCATATTGAATGAACAGACTCGTCAGAAGCTAAATTGTTACATCTACTTTCTCCTATCTCTCTGGGCTTATGATTTACAAATATATGGGACAGCAAAGACTTCGAATATCAAAAGAATATAGATATATTAATCCAAGACTGGCTGACTGATCATATAATGCCCACTCTCACGTTAGCAACTAGACTTTACACCGCTGTATGACATCACATCCTTAGACACAACCATCAAACACATCACCAAAATTAATTTAGAATAACGTAACAATTTACACTCTAAACCACAACGTTTTAAATCCAAATGCATTATTTAGCGCATTAGCAATTAATCCATGTTAAACATAGTATAGATAGCACCTAGTATGAGCATGATCTCGGTGTATCTACGAGAAAATTCCTGCATTTTGAGAGATAGACTATAGCATAGTATCATATTTCGGGTGTTCAGGCAAAAGGGCTTAAGTCAGCAAAACTGAATTTTAGAAGGGGAATTTCTGAAGTCTTGAAAAATTCCTGAAAATCAGGTAAAGCACATTTATGTTACTTGAAATATTATTTCTATAAAGTATTAAATATAAAGAAAGTAAAATACTCCAACATTGAGTTGCATTTGGTGAAAATATTGAAATGCACTTAAGTCCTTTGGATCACAAGACTTATTCTGACTTAAGCCCTTTTGCCCAAACACCAGAGATATAACAAACAGTTTGAAAATATTACCTTAAAAAATTCAGGAAAAAAAATAATAAAAATATATATTTTTCTCTTTTGTAGTAAAAATAAATTTATCACATAAAGAGAAAAAGTCGTGAAACACCGGCTATGTACTTCCCCAGAACGAATTAATCAATTACGTGTTCGCTCTCCCTCCAAAGCCAATCAACTGTTTGGGAAGCTCAATATTTAATACATAAAAAATTTTCGTGTCGATACATTTATAAAAGATGTTTTTTTTTTTTTTTTTTTCATTTTTGGAATCAGGATGTTGTAAAATAATTTTGCTTACCTTGGTTTATTCACTTAGGGTAGGGATCTTTAACGATCGTACAGGATCGGGACCATCGTCTCATCATTAAGAACGGCGTGCTCGAGGTTTCTGACGTGAAAACGTCTATTCGCTCGTTAAGCACAGTGATAGCCAAACTTTCTTGTGTTACAAAATACCGTCAGATTTCAATCGAGACTAATAATGCGACAACGAAGGGTTGAAGTCACAAGGGATAGAGCATGTCTATACTTGTTTGTTGTGCAGTGTTTTGCCTGTGACGTCGTGTGGTTTTGCCTGTGACGTTATCGGGCTAGTATGGGCGCCGGCGGATGATTGTTGCGAATTAGCATTGTGTAAAATTACAAATTAGTGTAGCGTGATAACGCGTTTAGATAGGATGTTGATTCGGGTGTCATTGTAAAGAGCTTGAGGAGCACTACTAGGACTCAAAGTGAAACAATAAAAATATTTGCCAAATATATGTAAAAACCGGTATTAAATTGAAAATTGCAAAAAAATTAAAGATGTCGTCTCATATGAATCGTAAGTATGCGCGGAATTATAGAAAACACAAATCAGAGGAAAGCTCGCATCAAAAGGAATTTAAAAAACCTAAAAAGTCTAGTGCCGAGCAAATGCAAGAGCTACGGCAGCATCGAAAAGAAAATGAAAAATGATTTTATCCCGACGTTTTCACGGAAAATCTACGACGTGGACCTTGACTACGCCTTAATGTTTTTTTCACTTCCCAAATTAAAAAAAACTCATCGGTGAATCACCGGCATTATACATCCCCAGAACGAATTAATCAATTAAATTTTTAACTCCCTTCTCAAAACCAGTCCACCGTTTGCGCTAACATTCAACAGTTGACTAACATATGGGTTCCTAAATCCTCAAACTAAATTGTGTAAAGATAAATTCATTATATTGGGGTTTTTGAATTTAGCCCTCCTCAGATCCCCCTCCCTTTTCCAAATTCCGCTGAAAATCAATAACCGTTGTCAAATCAAAACGTTGGAGTTTTGAATTCACATATGAAATTGTGTTGATGCATTTATTACGACACTAGTTATTAGACTTTTTGTTTTAAGCCTCTTCCCTAATCTCCTCTTTATTTTGGTCCATTTGGCTGAAAATCAACAGGTGTCGTTGTTAGAAGGTTCTGGTTTCACATATAAAATTTTGTGTTGATACATTCATTCTATCGGGAGTTATTGTTTTCATAGACACACATATAGATAGCACTGTTTTTTTTTTCATATTTTGGAATCGGGAGATCGGAAAACACGAAATTCGTTTGAAAACTTCAAATTTTCGACCGATTACATAACTTTTCTATACTTCGTATAGCTGGGGAAGTAAAACCCAAGGGCCTCAGCCGAGTTCGAACCCGCGATCTTGAACACAGTAGGCAAGCACTCTACTTCTGAGCTATCATCAGTCCTGTCAGTCATTGTGTTTGATGTGCCTTCGGGCTGGTCGGGGGAGGACTTCTCCGGGAGGTTTCGAGCCCAATATCCCGATCTCACCCCCCCCACAGCAATATATAAAAAGGGCCCCAAGGGCAGATCGACGGTTCATTGGGTCGTCGAGGTGACCCCAGAGACGAGGAGGGCTCTCATCAGCGCCGGAAGGATCACCCTAGGGTGGTACTCATGTAGAGTCCGAGACTGCCTGGATGTCTCGAGGTGCTGGCGCTGCCAGGTCTTTGGCCACGTCGAAAAGTCGTGCAACCGACCCAGGGTGTGCGCGAGGTGTTCGGAGGAAGGGCACGACAGGGCCAGTTGTCCGAATAAGTCTAAGCCGCCGAAGTGTAGTAACTGCGGCACACGGGGCTCCCGCGTCGCTCACCAGGCGGACAGCGAGACCTGCCCGTCATATATCCGTGCGTTAGAGTTGTTGGCCTCACGCACTGATTATGGCGAATAGGATGCGCGGGGGCCTTCGTTTGTGGCAGCACAACATGAATAGGCGCAGGATTGTGGCTGATGAGGTGCGTCAACTAGTGTCATCGGAGGGCGTCCAGGTGCTAGCTCTCCAGGAACCCTACTGCGTTAGAGGCAGCGTGGCAGGCCTAGGTACTGGCCACAAAATTATTACTGGCGCACGGAGCGACGAACGGCCAATGGCCGCAATCGTCGTGACCGGCCCCCAGGTGGATGTGATGGCGCTCCACCATCTCTCCACCAGCCATATAGTTGTGGCCTGTATCAGGCACGCCAACGCAAGCTGCTACGTGATCAGCGGATACTTCCCGCCGTCTGAGAACATAGAACAACAGCTGGGCCACCTGGACCTAGTACTGGACTCCCTCTCGGGGCGCAATGTCATAGTTCTGGCGGACGTCAACTCCTGGTCAGTCTCCTGGGGATCGGTTCGCACCGACCGCCGGGGCGACAGGCTATTGGATTTGATCGCCCGCCATGACCTGTGCATAGTCAATGACCCACTTTCTCCGCCCACAT